>JAJPUD010009447.1:0-70336 GCA_023553655.1 Myrmecobius fasciatus
GTTTGTACAAAAACTTTTTAACTTAATATAGTCAAAGTTATCTATCTGGTTTTCAATTAAGAGTTCTAGTTCTTCTTTGGACATAAATTTATTCCATCTCCATAGGTCTGAGAGGTAAACTATATTACATTCCTCTAATTTACTTATAGTATCACTCTTTATATCCAGATCATGAACCCATTTAGATCTTATCTTGGTATGTGGTGTTAGATGTGGGTCAAGCCCTAATTTCTTCCACACTAGTTTCCAGTTTTCCCAGCAGTTTTTGTCAAATAGTGAATACTTTATCCCAAAAGCTGGGGTCTTTGGGTTTATCAAAAACCAAATTGCTATAGTTATTGCCTAGTTTGTCTTGTGATTCTATCCTATTCCACTGATCGACTACTCTATTTCTTAGCCAGTACCAAATGGTTTTAATGACTGCTGCTTTATAATATAGTTTTAGATCTGGTACAGCAAGTCCACCATCGTCAGCCTTTTTTTTTTTATTAATCCCCTTGAAAGAATATCTGTAATTCTTAAGAACTGTATCTGTCACTGGGGCAGACAGAGGGGGACATCACACTGAGAGTGTGGTTATGAATGCACTGTGATGTGATGACATCAAAGAAAAAGACATTAAGGGGTGGAAAAACTCTATACTTGAAAAAGAGGAAGAGATAGGCATAATAAGACAATTAGTTTACATGAAGAGGTGTAAAAAACCTATTACAAACGAGGGAAAGAAAGGAGAGGCATGAGCATTGTCTGAAGCTTGATCTCATCAATTTTGGCTCAAAAAGGGAATAACAATCATTCAGGAGGGAACAGAAATGTATCTAATCCTAAAAAGAAATAGGAGGAGAAAGAGAGGGAAAAGGGGGAGGAGTAGGATAGAAGGGAGGGCAGAAACACTAGAGGAAAAGGTAAGTGAAGAGGGGAAAGGGTGACAGAAGATAAGGTAGCTCATCAATTGGGGAATGGCTGAACAAGTTGCAGTATATGAAGATAATGGAATGTTATTGTTTCATAAAAAATGATGAACAATCTGATTTTAGAAAGGGTTGGAAAAAATTGCATAAACTGATGATGAGTGAAACAAACAGAACCAACAATACATTGTACACAATAACAGCAAGAATGTGTCATGATCAACTACAAAAGACTTAATTCTTCTCAGTAGTTCAATGATTCAAAGCAATCGCTATAGACATCGGACAGAAAATGCCACGTTCATTCAGAAAAAGAACTATGGAGATTGAATGTAAATCAATACATGCTATGTTAATTTCTTTTTTCTGTTGTTTTTTTTTTCTCTCTCCCACAGTTTTTCCCTTTTGTTCTGATTTTTCTCTCAACATGATTCATAAGGCAATGTGCATTAAAAATTAATTCTTTTTATATCTCCAGCTCAAAAAATTGGTCCTGACACATATTAGGTATATTATAGATATTTGTCTATTTATTGTTTGACTTAATGTCAATATTGATATTCTCATTATGAATAAAACTAAAGAACAAAAAGTTTCCATTAAATGAATAACTGGCTCACAGGTTCTTCTAGGAGTTGGTTTATCATGTTTTTTTCATGCTGTTATCCATTGGTGCTGGTTATTTCATTAAGCAACACATATTTATATTTCTCTTGTGGATCCAACACTCTATCAGGCATTAGGAAGTATACCCAAAAAAGCACAAATGCGATCTTTGCCTTTGAGGCAAAGGTAGGAACTCCAGCACCTAAGGCAAAGTCAGTTGTTATCATGGTTTATCAAAGGGAGAGTAAGGAAGTAGAGGGAGAAGCTTTTCTTAAGGTATTGTGCTTTATGAATATTATTTGATTTGATTCTTAAAAACAAGCCTATGAAGCAGGTACTATTATTATTCCCATTTTACAGTTGAGGAATCTAAGGTTAAGATTAAGTGATTTCATATAGTCAAACAGCAAGTATTTGAGGCAAGATTCAAACTCAGGGTCTAGCAAGTATTTGAGGCTGGAGTTGAATTCAGGTCTTTCTGACTCTGGGCCTATCATTCAATCCATTACCACATTTAGCTACTCTGGAGATGTAATCTAGAAGAAAGGATGTATGCTGGTGATGTCATGCTACTACTATATCAACTTTTACATATTTTAATTACATATTACAAATTTTACATAACCCTTGCCAAATCATTTGTCAAATAGTGTCTTTGGTTCTTTGATAAATGGAGAAGTCAAATGATTTTTAAACCAATTAAAAGTTTTATAACCACAAAACAATATTAATACTCAAATACCTGGGCATAAAACTACTTAGAAACACAACTCCTTGGTACCTTGTGCCCACATGGCTCCTCCTCCCCTCCTATTAATTGGAAGGTAAAGGTAGATGACAGAAAGCTCCTTCTAGATCCCCTATTTAAAGTGGGGGTGGGGAGAAGCAAGGGAAGGGCAGCCTTCTCATCATTTCCATACTGGATATTCTTCCTCCTCTCCTTTTTACCTTCTTTTTATGTGTTTGATGTCTTCTCCCATTTGATCATGAGCTCTTTAAGGTCAGGAATCATCTTTTGCTTCTCTCTGTCTCACAAATAGCTTAGCATTGTTTGACACTTAGTAGGTGCTTAAATGTAAAGAGTATTAACTACATGAAAAAAGCATCAAGGAGAAGTTGCCTTATAGGAAACACTGAGATTGAACTGCAGTTATGACAAGTGACATTTCTCTATTTTTTATGATTATTTTATTCTTGGTTATCCTCCTACCTGTTTGACTGTTCCTCTTTCTCATTTTCTGTCTTATTATTCATATCATGCCAACTAATAATGAGTGTTATCCAAAGTTCTGTCCTGGCCCTGTTTTTGTTTGTAACCTTATTAATTTCCAGGGGTTTAATGATTATCTGACAATAATTTGTCATTGAGCTGTTTCAATTATTCTTAATGACCCCATTTGGGGGTTTCTTATCAAAGAAAAAGAGTGGTTTGCCATTTCCTTCTCCAGCTCATTTTACATATGAGGAAACTGAGACAAGCATGATTAAGTGACTTGCCCAGGGAGCAACAATGAGTCAGAGTCTAAGGTAGGATTTCTATTCAGGTTTTCCTGACTCCAGGCCAAGTAATCTATATGACTCACAGATTTGTACATACAGCCCAATCTCTTGCCTCAAGGTAAAAAGCTTTTTTTCCCTAAGATCAAAAGTATCCACCTTTTAGATTCACAAACCCTCTTCATCTTCATCATAGACTTGTTGTGCAGTGTCTTGGTTGCACTGATGACATTCATCAGCTATTGATCACCCCTAGAAATTATAACATAATTTAGGGACATTTTGCAGAAGGTATGCTTAATTTAATTTTAGTACTCTTCTAGGAGCTACTTTAATAATATCAATAATTCATTATGATCTTTATGAATTTGTGCCTTACATTTTATTCTATGGCTTTTTGTCCATGTCCTCCTCCATGTTCTCTCTAGAAGTTCACCTAAAATGCTAAGAGTGTCCCACTAGTTGTCTTGAAATTGTATGCTTATTAATTGAGAGACAGTGTGTCATAGTGGTTACTCTGCTAGACTTAAAGGCAAAAGATACAAGTGTGAATCTTGCCAGAGGATTCATGTTAAAATAATATTTAATTTCTTGAGTGCAACCCAGCCCATTCTCATTCTCCAATTCTACTTTGGACCTAGTCCATTGTTCAGTGACTGACCAAGATATATGTGTTGTTCTATGTAATCTGTGGACTACTTGTATTCAACTACATATTTCAGTCAGACAACACAGGTCTTCATCTACCTGATTTTTCTTGTGAAAATCATAATATTAGAGTCTTTTGTGTAACTGTGAATATGTCTTAGGAGATTCCAAGTGGTATTTAAAAACAGCACCATGTGATGAACCTTATCATCTCAAGGGAATCACCTTTCTACATGGACTCTAACTTGAGTATCTTCCAAGACAGTGGTAAATTCTTTGAGTGAGCATACAACTCTCCCTCTTATGTTTGGCTTATGATTAAAAATTAAAGAGAAATTGAATAAGAAATAAATAAGAAATTGAATTAAAAATTTAAAAGAAATTGAGCTTGTTAAACTTTTTGTTAAACTTCAAATAAATATTCCACAATTTTAAACATAACTGTGGGAGATATCATATTAGAAGAGAATCTAGACATAAGACAATGGCCTAGACCAGGTAGTAGCAGAGTCAAAGAAGAGAAAGAGACATATATGAGGGATGTTATGAAGGTAGAATCAACAGGAATTGACCTCTGATTTGAAAGGGGAAGGGGGAAGTTGAAAGAAAATGGTGACTTAAGGATGACACCTAGATATGAGCCTGGATTACAAAGAGGATGCTTACATCTTCTTTTCCACTAAACACAAAAACAAGACTTCCAATAGTGCTGGTTATTTCATTAAGCAACACATATTTGAATTTCTCTTATGGTCTGATACTCTACTAGGCATTAAGAAGTATACCCCCAAAAAAGCACTGATCTTTCCCTTTGAGGTACTTGCCATCTTGCAGAGCCATAGCTAGAAATTCCAACACCTAAGGCAAATTCAGTTGAACAGGGTTGGGAGTTGGAGTAAAGGTGTCTGATTTATGATCATTTTTATGATTGAGATAGAAGACAGAAGTCATGGAGTTTGAGATTAAGGTCTGAGTGTTTGAAAGGATCTGGAGGCTGTGATGAAAACTAACACAAGGAACCAGTTACTGAAATTATTAGGAAGAATGGGGAGTGACTTGGATGCCTCCAGATGAAAGGAACGAAGCAATATTTTGGAAAACATGTAAAGACTTGGACCTATGAAGTATCCCCCTCCAGAATATGAACTGACAAGTAGAGATATGTACTTTATGGTCTTATATAAATGTATGTATGTCTCTGTGTATATATATGTGTATGTGTGTATATATATGTGTGTGTGTTGTGTGCATATATGTGTTTAATTTTACCCTTCTATAGGACAGGATAGGCATAGAGGGAGAAAAAAATAAAGAGTACATCAGAGAACAAAAGAAAACTTAGAAACACAGAAAATCTGGGTAGCTTTGAAAATAGTGTATAGTGTTTATGATAGTTGTGTTTGTTTTCAAAAAAAGCAAACAGTATGAAATGGAAAATATAATTTATACTGAATTCTCTCTTTATGTTCTGCTGTATTTGTTTCAAATGAAGAAAAACTTTTGAAACAATAGAATAAATTTTGAAGAGGAAAATGCTAGCAAAAGCATTTAACCATGGGAGAGGAAGCAAGGAATATGTCAACTCCTCATTCTTTGTATCAAGAGAAATGAGAACAATTGGAAGAATATCAGAATATAAATCATCTTTAGAAAAAAAAATTAGCTTAGAAGTGGCACTGGAAGGCATATGATATAATCTAGGATGAAAGGACAGCTTTGTTTTGTTTTGTTTTTAACAGTAGAAGTAAGTTCAAGGGACCATGGTGGAAAACAAGGAAAGAAGGAAATAGGAATTGGGTAAAAAGATCCAAACCTCACAGCAATGAGAATATGAAGAGAGATAAGGGTTTTAAAGTTGGGAAATGGAAGAGGATCATAAATCTAGAAGAGGAAATTACATCAAAACTCATCTCATCTAATTACCCCATGTCAAAGAGAAAGAAACTGAGGTGAGGTAACATAGATGGCTTGCCCAAAAGACCAAAAGGAGTATTAGAGGCAATATTTGATTTTAGGATCTGTAATTAAAAAACCAGTGCTTCTTTCACTATGCAAACCTCGTTATTGGGGTAGAACAAGAGAGTCATGGTATTCCTTCTCCTTTCTGCCCTGTCTACTATTGTCAATGACCCTGCCCTATTGTTTTCTCCAAGGGCTATATTCTTCTATAACCCCTAATAAGGGCACATTTTGGCAAAGACTCAAAAGGCACATGAAACATAGCAGGGAGGAAGTAGTAATAACTTCCCTTTTCCCAACTGATATTGCCTAGACCAAAACCCCAGTTTGTTTTGGTTCTTCAATCTATTATAGAAAATAAGACTATAAAGCATATATAATTCTAGTAACTCACAGTTGGAACTCACTTATAGGTACATCATCTAGTTTAGCCACTTTCTGATTAGGAATACTTTCTGTAATATTCATAAAAATTGACCATTCTACTTCTGTTCGAAGACCTCCATTTTTGACTGGAAAACTGAATTTGTTCTGATAGCCCATTCCACTTTGGGACATCTTTGGATTGATAAGAAAAAAAAGAAAGAAAAAACTTCCTAACAAGTCAAATCTGCTTCTCTAAAGTTCCCACTTCTTATTACTACCTCTGTTTTTTGGAACTATGTAAAACAAGTATGATCATTCCTCCATATGACAAGCCTTCCAATATCAAATGAAGTCTTGAATTCATCTCCAGGCTAAACATGCCCAGCTGATGAAGTAGTTGAATAAACGATCCTTGAATGAGCTCATCTCAAGTGAGATCATCATCTTGATTACCTTACTTTGATTGTGCTTCAGCATGTCAACGGTCTTCTTAAACTAAGATACTCAGGACAGTATACAATTGATAAAAATGTTCTGAACAAAATATCTTTTTCATATAAGTTTAGAGAAAGTTTAAATAGGCATGAGTTAGTCAGTCAGCTAGTCTTTATTAAGTGCATGTTATGTATTAGATAGGTGCTCTCCTAAGAACTAAGAATTCAAAAAACAGTTCTTGATCTCAAAAAACTCAGTCTAAAAAGAGAGACAACATACAACCAATTATATTTGAGTAAGATATTAACAAGATAATAATTAAAGATGAGTTTAGAGAAGGTACAGTTTTTTAAAAAAATTTCCAGTATCTGTAAAAAAAAAAAAAAAGGTTTAATATTAGGTTTTTTTTTTAATTTTAAGCTCCAAATTCTGTCCTTCTTTCCATTCCTTTCCTCCTCATTGAGAAGGCAAACAATTTGACATAGGTCATGCATAAGGCGCTGAGATTAAGAAGGACTAGGAAAGATTTCTTGCAGAAGGTGGCACTTTAGATGAAACCTGAAGAAAGCCAGGTGCCCAACTGACCTTATATCCATTTTCATAGAATTATTAAACTGGCAGTATAATGTAAAGTGGGAGGGTCTCATTATCAAAAGACCAGAGTCTTTTTTTATACCTTTTATGGGTGTCCATGAGAAAAGTAGTTTTCAAATATTAAACAGATATATGTATATATATGTTCTTATGATATATGTATATATTCTTATCATAAACATATATGTGTTTTTGTTTTGTTTTTGCTGAGGCAATTTGGGTTAAGTGACTTGCCCAGGGTCACACAGCTACAAAGTGTTAGGTGTCTGAGGTTCATATCATTCTTATACAGTATCCTTGAAGAATAGATATTGGTTAAATAATAGTAAAGTTTGATTTATAATTGGTTGAAAGATCATGCTTTCCAGAAAGAGGACTATGGGGACTTAATGTGGATCACAACATAGCATTTTCACCTTTTTTTGTTGTTGTTTGCTGGCTTTTTTTTTCCTTTCTTATTTTTTTTCCTTTTTGATCTAATTTTTCTTGTGCAACATGATAAATGTGGAAATATGTATAGAAAAATTGCACATATTTAACCTATATTGGATTATTTGCTGTGTAGGGGAAGAGGTAGGGTAAAAAGAGAGAGAAAAATTTGGAGCACAAGTTTTGCAAGAGTAAATATGGAAAACTATCTTTGCATTTATTTTGAAACTAAAAAGCTATTATTTACTACAAAAAAAAAAAAAAAAAGAAAAGAAACAGCCAAATTGCTTACTGTCTAGGTGAGGGGCGGGGGAAAGGAGGGAGAAAAATTTGGAACACAAGGTTTTGCAAGGGTAAATGTTAAAAACTATCTTTGCAAATATTTTGCGGGGGAAAAAAGATCAGGGGCATAGAGTTTTCATAAATGGCTAAATGTTGATTTGGAAGAAAGTCTTCCATGGTATGCCACAGGGCTCTGTATGAGAACTTGTTCTGCATTAATAACAGCTCACATTTATACAGTGCTTTAAGTTTGTAAAGTACTTTGAACACATCAACTATGTCAGGTAGATGGAGTCAAAACCTCCATTATAAGTGAGTCTAGAACTAGTATAAAAGAATGTTTCCGAAGCAGAGGGCAGACATATCAAGGCGCATTTTCGAAATTTAATGTACTCTGGGAAGAAAGATGTATCTGATGCCATCTGCTGGAGATCAAAGAGAACTGTTCGGAGTAGAGAAAAGCATGGCAAAAGAAGCCTGGGAAGCATTTTGATCCATAACCACCATGTTCTAGAGGTTGAAAAAAAAAAAAAAAAAAAAACTGCATGGAGAGATGGAACATAGAAGAGAAAGAGCAAACCGTGACGAGAATGTCTACTGAAGGCAAATGGAGAGGAGAGCTGCAGGATAGGGGACACTATAGAGGTAGTCAAAGAAGCTTCGGAAGATTAAAAATCCCATCTTGAAAAAGCAATTCTATGCCTTTGCCGGGATCCTGCAATACGGTTAAGTGACAAGAATTGCTCCGGCCTCTTTTCAGGCAGGAAACATTTAAGTGTTTACTATGTATCCATTCTAAGAGCTAGGGATACATAGAGAAGCAAAAGCCAAGTCCTGTCCTCAAGGAGCTCACAGTCCTACTGGGCAGACAACAAATAAACATGTACAAGAAAGTCATATGCAGTGGAGAGAAGGCGGGAAGGAGGGAGGAAGGAAGATACCCACTAGTGTGGGTATCATTATTTTACATTTGCTCTGACAGGAGAGGAGCTACACTAGTATAGTCTAGGAAACTTCTACCAATACAGACAGGCACTTTCCTTATAATTTAGGGTCTCAGCTGTCTAAAGCACTGAGGGGTTGAGTCACACAGCCCAGGGTCACACAGTCACTGAGTCAAAAGTGGGACTTGAACCCAGTGCTGACCCAACCTTCAACGCCAGTTCTAAATAACAATCATCAACCTTTCCTTGTTACTCACAACCAGTTTTTTTCTCTTACTTCTCTAAACTCTTACATTACCTACCATAAATTGTTACTTATTGCTGTTATGCAAGCTAGTATAATGGATAGAAATAACTGAAGGTGTACCTGACAGAAGGAAGACTTGGCTTTCAGATACTTAGAGTGTGACTCTCAGCAAGTCATTTAACCTTCTAAAACCTCCGTTTTCTTTATTTGAAAAAATGGGGATAATTTATTCCCAGGGTGGTTGTGAAGATAAAATAAATAAAAGATATTTGTAAAATGTAAAATGCCATATAAATGTTAGCTGTTATTGTTATTTGAATTATGTCTCTTCTCTCCAGCTCAGTCATAAGTACTCTAATAGTACTTTACACATAGTAGTTTCCTATTTAATATTAAAATGCTATATATTATAAATATAATTATATATAATGAATAAATATAATAATAATATATTGTTTATTATGTTGTTGTAACATGTGATATTAATAAATTATATAAATATTTGTTAAATTAACATTGTTGATTAAATTAACTCCTCTCTCTGAGGGAACCTGACCCCACGATATATTTCTGAAAAGAATACCAGATTTGGAGCTACAGGCTCTCTTAAATTTATATGATACTTGTGAAGAGTGAGACTTTGGGCAAGGTACATTAATTCTCTGTGCCTCAATGTCCTCTTTTATAAAGTTCTAAGTTTGGGCTAGATGAATTCTAATATCATTTCCAATTCTAAATCCTGTGATTTCATGACCATTTTTCATAAGTGGTGTCACATGCATTACAAGGCCTGGGTACAACCTTAAAGTTCAATGTTTGGTTATTGTCAGGTCATATAAATGGCTAAGTGTCCTGATGTTCTGTCATTGAGTAATTGATATGTAGATTTATAAGGGACCTCAAAGAGACCTTCAGCTCTTTATCTATAGGCAAATCATTGTCTCAATCAGCCAAATAATTGTTTTCTTTTCTTAATGATCTTTCAGTCTGGAGACTCCATACTTTGCTAACATGATGGTTTTTTGGGTTTTTTTTCAATTTTTAAGGTCAAATTCCTCCCAAAGTTCAACTCAGAAGTCTCCTAATTTACTTTTTTTTTTATATTGAAATGTTTGTTAATTTGACAAATGCCAACAACCATTTACATTTCCATATAAAAAGGAGAGAAGTATTAGTTATTGAACCAGAATTGTCATTACCTAGGTTTTTAACTAGGGAAAAAGATGGAGGAAGGGGGGAAGTGTCTGGTTTTTTTCCCTTCTGTGAATGTCTTCATCCTTTGCTTGTTCAAGTTTTCCCTGATTCATTCTTATGAAAAATGTCTCCTTTTACCATTGTCTAATCTGTTTATGATTTGATCTTTTAGATCTAGGGCTTTTTATCCTGGGGTCTGTGAACTTGCTTTAAAAAAATTTTTGAAAACTGTATTTTAATATGTAACACTCATCACTACATTGCTGGAAGACATTTCATTCCTTCTCAAAAAAATTCAGCACCTTTAAGAGAACTTGAAGTAATTATGTTCTTTGCAAATGGCTTCATCCCCTACCAATGATATTCTTCCAACTGAAGGGCAAATTCTTCTGCAAGCTAGTTCCATTTGGCTACTTACAGACAGATTAATTTTTGCAAAGAAATATTTACTTCAAAGGTATGATCACAATTATACAAATTTATTCCCTTAATATATAGAACTTAATCCTCTCTTTTGTACCACTTCTGTCTCTGGAGAAGGGAAAGGAATAAGATTCATAACTTTGGTCAGTTCTCATGGAGCATAAGTCCAAAGCCCACTTGGCTTCTACAGGTTTTCATACCAATCTGACTGGCTGCAACATTGCACTTGTAATCATTTCTCATACCTAAAATTGAAAAGGACAACTATAATACAACAGAAACAGAAAGCTTAGCCATTTCTCAGAGTTGGGGTATCGGGTTGAATGGAGTGGGAGATTGCCCCTCCAATTTCAGTTCATGGAGCATGCACTGTGATGTTTGTCATTTGGATATAGCAGGAAAAGGGGCATAGGAAAGAGTATGACTGCCTTAGTCTAGGCCAGTTTTAAAGATACAACATGGCCAAAAAGCTAATCAAAAACTACTCACACCTACATTGTAAGGAGAATTCAAGAAGCAAGGTACTTCCATGTTAGGTGATCTGGACAAGCAAGCTTTCTCGCATATATAATTGATTTAATTTATAACCCAATGCATTTTATTTCATGAATTTAAAACATTTTGAGCCTAAATTGCATAAAAAAGTTTTCTAAATTTCCCAGTATTTTCTGCTGAATAGTGAGTAGCTAGAGTGTTTAGGTTCATTAAATACTATAATACTATGTTCATTTAATTCTAGAAACTACATTTTTACTCTTTTTTGTTGATCAACTTTTCTATTTTTTAACTAGTGCCAAATAGCTTTCTTGCTTTATAGCATAATTTGAGTTCTAGTACTGTTAGGTACCCTTTTTTCCAATTGTTTTCCAATATTTCCCTTGAGATTCTTTATTTTTTGCTCCTTCAAATTTATTTTTTTTCTAGTTCTGGTAAGAATTTGGTATTTTAATTGTTATGGCACTGAATAAGTTCATTTGTTTAGGTAGTATTAGAGATGCACACATGTGCATGAGCACGCACACACACACACACACACATACACACATACACACAACCTAATTATGAGCAAAAAATATCTCTGCCATTACTTAGGGCCTCTTGTGTTTGTCCTATATATGGTAGTAATATTAAATGGAATTTCTTTATTTATTCCTTCTTGATGTTAGCAATATACAGAAAAGCTAGTGATTTATGTGGCTTTGTTTTATGCAATGCAACTTTTGCTGAAATTATTGTTTAAACTAATTTTAGTCGAGTCTCTAAGGTTCTCTAAATATGCCATCGTATCGTCTGCAAAAAGCTATACTTATGTCTTTTCTTTGCATGTGCTTATGACTACAATTTTTCTTATCTTTTGCTATAGGTGGTTATTTTTATAACTACTCTTAAAAATGGAATAATGAATATCTTTCCTTTACCCCTGAACTTATGAGAAAAGCCTCTAGTGTTTCACAATTACAGAGGATGTTGGCTCTTGACTTTAGATAAACTACTATTCAACATATTAAGGAAAGGCATATATTTAAAACATATTTTTAAATGTGTGTATTCAGTCAGTCAATACACACATATTAAATGCTCCTAAGATTGCCAGACACTGTGCCAAAGAGTGTGGATCCAAAGAAAGGTAAAAGACAATCCCTATTCTCAAGAGGGTCATATCTCCAGCATTTATCATACTGCCTGGAACATAGCAGGTGCTTAATAAGTGTTTATTGAATTTCAAGGGAAAAGGCAACATTAAAACAACACTGTACCAAAAGGACTTATGCATGATAAATTAGAGACAATTTACAGATGGAAAGTATTGGCATTAAGGGGATAGAGAAAAGTTTCTGGCAGAAGGTAGGATTTAAGCTGGGACTTGAACAAAACTAGGGAAGTTAGGAAGCAGATGGAAAGCATGCCCAACATGAAAAACAGATACTGAAAGTGCAAGCAGCCTAGAGATGGAATATCTTGTTCAAGGAACAACAAGGAAAATAATGTCATTAGATCACAGAGTACATAGTAATGTGGGGTAAGAGTGAGTCAGGTACAAGAAGACTGGAAAGGATAGAGGTTGTAAAGATCTTTGAATGTAAAAAAGAGAGGATTTTACATTTGATCCTGGAAGTATCCTTGAGTTTACTGCCTAGAAGATGACTTGGTCAGACTTTTGCTTTAGGAATTTCAATTTAACAACTGAGTAGAAGATGGACTAGCATGGGTAACTACTTGAAGCAGGAAAGCAAGTAGCTTTTTTTGAAGCAGACATGAGTCAGTGAGAAACTGAATCAAGATGGGGGCAGTATCAGAGTAGGAGTGTATATTGAGGTTCTGTTATTCTGGATATAGTAAATTTTCATAAATGTTTATCCAGTTCATTTGGTCATTCTTCATCAACTTTGTTGGCATGTAATTGGACATAAATTTCTGATAAATTTTCTTATTTCTTCATTTATTGTGAATTCTCCTTTTTTATATTTTAATATTCATATTATTTAGTTTTCTACTCTTTAAAAAAGATTATCTTATACTATATCTATTTGATCACTTTACTTTTTTCATGGGAAAACGTTGATTTATTGAAACAATAAAAGCAGGTAAGTTGTATTTTCACTATTATACAGGCAAAAAATCCTTTTTTATTCAAGAATTTTCAATTGTGTAGGAATCAGACAATCTCAGACAGCAGGAATTTAAGAGCTATCTTTCCAGTTTAACCTATATATCATTGAGAATCTCCTGTACATCATGTTCTGTCCTTTGATCTTCCTCTATAACTCATTTACTCCTCCTGAATTCATTCTTTATAATCACTACAACTTTCTTGGCCCTGACTTGCTCTCATTTTTTTGATATCTTAATACTATAATAAACCAATCCAACATAATATGTTCCCTACTCTTAAATCCCTTCTTCTTATGTTCTATCACCACTCGTTCCTTAGATAAATAATACCACACTATTCACCTGTTCTAATCCTGCTCATAAGTTGTGAAATTTTGCCAGAAGAAAACATATAAATATACTGAGTAGAAATACTGCAAATTCACACTGTCTAATCTCAACTAGGCCATTACTGCATCATAAGAATCATTTTACTCTTTCCTGATTGACTCCTTATCATGTTCCCTACTGCAATATATTTCAACCTTCTCTTTCTTCTTGCCACCATTATCTATTCCTACCCATTTCCTCTAACACAATAGTAGTTCACTAAGAATATCAAGGTCAACTTTTAGATGCTTCTTTTTCTTTCCATTTCTCTACCTCAAATATTCTCAGAATTTTCACTATTTATTCTCCTTTCCTCTAAAGGGAAGAGAGGTTAATTCTCAGTACTGAGACCACAGTCTTTACTTTTGTACTCATGTATCCATCTTCTTCCACCTTTTTAAACAACTTATTTGATTATTTTAAAAGTTCCTATTTCAATAATTTTTCTGCTTTTAGTTTCTCTAATCTCTTTAAATTTTATATATTCTATTTTAGTGTTTAGTTACAGATTTTTTATTTTTTTTATTTATTTATATTATTATTATTTATATTATATTGATATATATCTAAATTTATAATATATTATATATAACACATTATAATATATTGTTTATTTATTTTGTTTTTGTTGTTGCACATGCAATTTATTTATCTTATTATTTTTCTATTTTGTTGATAAAATTATTTGCTGATATATATTTTCCCCAAGAATATTTTTTACTAAATCCCCCAAATTTTGGTATGTTGTATCACAATATTAACTGTGATAGAATTTGATAAAATTATCTATATCTCATAGAATAATTTATTGATAAAATATTATATCACTTATTTTTTGACTTGCCAAATCTTTAAGATTAAATTTTTAATCTCACTTTTTAAGTTTGAATATTTTATTTAAAGACCCTTTATTTATTGTTATTTGATTGCAATGTGGTTGGCAAAATATTGTTTTAATAGTTGTGCTCTTTCTGCATTTGTTAGAGTTATTATATGGTCAGCTTTTATAATGAAGTCATGCACAGTTAAAAATCATGCATATTCTTTTATTTTACCACTCAATTTTTAAAAATCCATTATATATAACCTTTCCAAAATTCTATGTAGGTCCTTAACTTCTTTCGTTTTTTATATTTTTATTAGATTTAAAGTCTGAAAGGGTCACACTGAGATCCCCAACCATTATAGTTTTATTTTTCCTCCTCTAATTCCACTAATTTTTTTTAATTTTTTTAATAGTTTTTTTTTTTTGTTTTGTTTTGTTTTGTTTTGTTTTTGGCTTTTTGCTGAGGCAGTTGGGGTTAAGTGACTTGCCCAGGGTCACATAGCTAGGGAATGTTAAGTGTCTGAGATCAGATTTGAACTCAGGTCCTTCTGACTTCAGGGCTGATGCTCTATCCACTGCGCCACCTAGCTGCCCCTCCACTAATTTTTTTTAAAGAATTTATATATTAAGCTAGGTGGCACAGTGGATAAAGCACCAGCCTTGAAGTCAGAAGGACCTGAGTTCAAATGTGGTCTCAGACACTTAACACTTCCTAGCTGTGTGACCCTGGGCAAGTCACTTAATTCCAATTGCCTTAGGAAAAAAAAAAGAATTTATAACCAGGATTTCATTGTACATGGCAATGGCAATATTATACAATGATCAATTCTGATGGGTGTGGCTCTTCTCAACAATGAGAAGATTCAGGCCAGTTCCAATGATCTTGTGATAATGAGAGCCATCTAACACTCAGAGAGAGGATTGTGGGAACTAAGTGTGGATTACAACATATCATTTTCACTTCTTTTGCTGTTGTTTGCTTGAATTTTATTTTCTTTCTCATTTTTTTTCCTTTTTGATCTGATTCTTCTGCAGCAAGATAATTGAATAAATACAAATGCCTATATTGGATTTACATATATTTTTACCATGTTTAACTTATATTGGATTACATACCATCTAGGAGAGGGAGTGGGGGGAAGGGGAGGAAACTGGAACACAAGATTTTGCAAGGGTCAATGATGAAAAATTATCCTTGCATATGTTTTGAAAATAAAAGGCTTCAATAAAAAAAGAATTTATATGCTACTTGGTGCATATATATTGTTGTTGATAATACTTCATTGTCAGTGGTGCATATATATATACGTGTATATATATATATATATACACACATACACACATATATATATATAGTGTGTGTGATATTCTTCCTTATCCCTTTTAATCTTGTCCATCTTTATTTTTGCCTTACTCATGTTCATGACTGCTTCTTCTACTTTTTTGAATTTGTTGGTTTTTTAATGAAAACTATCATTTTAATTCTGTATAAGTCTTTCTTCTTATAAACAATACACTCTTGGATTTTGCCATCCTTGTCTCTTTTCTGGATGAATTTATATATGTTATTAATATGGCCTGTTGTCATGGCTAACTTTATATTTTCCTCCATCATACCCTTACATGAAGAAGTGCTATCAACAGTAGTGTTCTTAAATGGAAACTCTATGCTTCTACTTAACTTTCCTACCTCTCACTTACTCAGACTTCTATTGCTGGTTTGTATACTTTGTCTTTACTATTAATTTCCCAGACATTTCCACCCCTCTTCAAAAAAGTATCTCCCCATACTCACCAATTTCCCTGTTTATTTTAATGTATCATTACACCAAACTCTTTGTGCATTTATATGATTGTTCAACCCTCTTTTGTCTGGTTTTGAAGAAGATAAGGTCTATATAATGGCCATTACTTCCCTGATGTTCGAAATTCTTGTCATGTGTCCTAATTATTGAGATATAAGTTCAACCTACTTCTTAATATACATATATATATATAATGAAAAAAATTAAGAAGTAGGTTGAACTTATATCTCAAAAATTAGGACAAATTTCTATTTGAGTTTCACAACATTAATTAATACCATCTTGCTAGCTTATGTTTAGACAACTATTACTAATATACAAGATAAGTCATAAGATTCTAACTGTGTTTATTTGCTTTTTGAAATTTTTTTTCTTTCTGGATTTTACTGTTACTTTTTTCTTTGACTTGGAAGCGCTGGATTTTGGCTGTGACAAGGCTAAGAGTTTTCACATTGAGATTGTATTTTCTCTTTGTCCTCCAGAAAGATGGAGAAATATTTGAAGGAGCCCCAGCTCTGCAAAAAAATGACCTGGGTTCAGATTCTACCTCTTGTACTTTCTACCTGTGTGACCTATAACCTTAATTCTCTGGTCTTCAGTTGTGGTTTTGTCATGTCAGTCATGTCTGACTCTTTATGATTGCATTGGGGATTTTCTTAGTTACTGAAGTGGTTTATCATTTCCTCCCCCAGTTCATTTTACAGATGAGGAAACTGAGGCAAACAGGGTTAAGTGATTTGCCAAGGGTCACACAGCCAGTGATTATCTGAGACCATATTTGAGCTCACAAAAATGAGTCTTCCTGATTCCAAGCTGTCCTCTATCCCCTGTGCTACCTAGTTGCTCTTGGTACTCACTTATTTATCTATAAAATAAGGTGAGGTTGGATCAATTGAGGGTTGGAAGGGACCTTGAGATTTTGTTATTTCTAATTCTAGGCAGTTTTCATTTATGACTTCTAAAAATATGTTGTTTAGGCATTCCCCCTCCCATATTTTTAAGATAATTTATCAATTTTAAATTGTTTCTTCATGTATTGTTTTCCAGGGTATTTGTTTGTTTTATGATAACTCCATTTACATTTTGTTCCATTTCTTCCATTTTTTTATTTCTAATATTTTTTGTTCCCTCATAAAGACATTGTATTCCATAGTCCAATTTTCAGATCATTATCTTGGTAAGATTTTCCCATTTTTGACTCAGTATTCTCCTTTAATTCTCTTTTTCCCAGAGCTTTTATATTCTTTTGTTTTTAGTTTCATTTATTCCACATGGGAATAAATGCTGATATGGCCCAGATGTTTTTTTCCTCCTAAGGCACTACTTCTAATTGTGAGATGTTTCTCTTCTTTTGCCTTTTCTTTGGGGATTTCTCTTGATCCATAAGATTTTTTCATAGTATTTAGAGTTATTTTCTATTTACTTTTATCTTTATACAGTTTCTGATTTGGGACTTTTGCCAGCATTAGACTGTGCCTTTTCCCACATTTGAATAGGGCAGTCAGTACCTGTTAGGGAATCACCTTGATTTTCTGGACTCTTGCAACTGACTTTAGCCTTCACTGACAAATCTGCTCTTAAAGAGCTGGTGAGTTTCAAGCTATCTGCAAAGTTCTGCTGTTGGCTATCCCTGGTCAAAGCTCTATTGCAGTCTTTTCTCTCTTCTGAGGCTTCCCTAGTCTGGGCCTTCTTACCCTAGGGCTGGCCTAGCTGGGGGAAGTATTGTAGGTTTCAAGTCACCCTAGAGTTGTACTAGTCATTGTTGTGGTTTCCATCCCTTTGGTAGCTTCCCTCCTTTTCTTTTGACTTCAGGCTGGTTTTTCTGGCAAGGCTTTTCTTTCAGCACTTTCAGCTCTTAGCTGTCTTTTTGTGCAGTCTTGGATTAGATAAAGAAGTATAGAAATGTTTCTCATTGGATTTTTTAAACATATTTCAATCAGTTGACATTTTTAGAATATTACTGCAGTATATGTAGAAAATCTAGGGTTTTTATAATCTTTCAAATGCCCTTCTTAATCAGAATCATGCTTATTTATTTTATTTTAAATTATCAAACTTTTTTTTCTCCACCCTCCTCCATCTGGAAAGAAGAAATGAAAGAAGAAAGGAAGGAAGGAAGGAAAGAAAAAGGCAGGGAAAATAGTGAAGAAAAGGGGAAAGGAAAAAAAAAACTTTCCTTGTATCATATAAGTCCAGTCAAACACAAATTCCCTATTGGACATTTCCAAAAATGTGCTTCTTATGCTGCATATTAGTTCATTATCTCTCACTTATGAGGCAGACAATATTTTATATCTGTTCTAGAATTGTGGTTGATTACTTATTTAATCAGAGTTCTTAAGTTTTTCAGAATTGTTTGGGTTTTGTACAAACAAAATGAATGCAGACAAGATTAGAAGGGTAGCAATAAACTGGGAAAATATTTTTACATTCAAAGGTTCTGATAAAGGCCTCATTTCTAAAATATATAGAGAATTGACTCAAATATATAAGAATTCAAGCCATTCTCCAATTGATAAATGGTCAAAAGATATTAACAGACAATTTTCAGATGAAGAAATTGAAACTATTTCTAATCACATGAAAAGATGCTCCAAATCACTACTGATCAGAGAAATGCAAATTAAGACAACTCTGAGATACCACTACACACCTGTCAGATTGGCTAAGATGACAGGAAAAGATAATGATGAATATTGGAGGGGATGTGGGAAAACTGGGACACTGATGCATTGTTGGTGGAGCTGCGAATGGATCCAACCATTCTGGAGAGCAATCTGGAACTATGCTCAAAAAATTATCAAACTGTGCATACCATATGACCCAGCAGTGTTTCTACTGGGCCTATATCCCAAAGAGATTTTAAAGGAGGGAAAGGGACCCACATGTGCAAAAATGTTTGTGGCAGCCCTTTTTGTAGTGGCAAGAAACTGGAAACTGTGAAAGGATGCCCATCAATTGGAGAATGGCTGAATAAATTATAGTATATGAATGTCATGGAATATTATTGTTAGGTAAGTAACGGCCAGCAGGATGATTTCAGAGAGGCCTGAAGAAACTTGCATGAACTGATGCTGAGTGAAATCAGCAGAACCAGGAGAACATTATACACAGCAACAAGACTATATGATGATCATTTATTATGGACATGGTTCTCTTCAGCAACGATGTGATTCAAACCAGTTCCTATTGTTCAGCGATGAAGATAGTCATATACATCCAGAGAGAGGCCTAAGGGAACTGAGTGTGAACCACAGCACAGCATTTTAACACTTTCTGTGAATATTTCCCTGCATTTTGTTTTCCTTCTTAGGTTGTTTTTTTTTCTCTCTTTCTAGATCTGATATTTCTTGTGCAGTAAGATAACTGTATAGATATGTATACATATATTGGATTTGTCATATAATTTAACATATTTAGCATGTATTAGATTACCTGTCATGTAGGGGTGGGGGTGGAGGAAGGAGGGGAAAAGCTTGGAACAAAAAAAAAAAGTTTTGCAAAGGTGAATGTAGAAAAATCACTCATATGTTTTGTAAATAAAAAGCTTTTAATAAAAAAAAAACAATTGTTTGGGTTTTTCTTTTTGTTTTGTTTTGTTATTACAATGTTGATGTTTTCATATTGTTCTGATTCTGCTCATTTCACTCTGCACAATTTTCCAAAATCAATCTAGCTAAATAATGCCCTGGTACACTTTCCATATGTTATTTTGTCCTATAGTCTCTGTTTATGTCATATTTCTCAGTTTAAGCCTCATAAGGGCAGGGACTATGTCTCTCTAAGCTTTCTTGTCCCCCCAACAACTGGAATGGTGCTCTGAATATACTAGACACCTATGTTTGATAAATTGGTGAAATTCTAGAGTTTTTGAAGTCCTGACAATCATATTCGGACCTAAACCCACTCTTCCGCTTCCAGTTAGGGGGGGGGGAGGTGAGGAGGGAAACAGACAGACAGAAGGATGGATGATTGAAAGAGACAGAGAAAGTAGGGGGGGGAAGAGTATTTAAAGGATAGTCCTGCTGCCAACTTTACAAAATCAGACCCACTATCTATTTCCAATTGGGAAGATGCATTGGCACCTTTTTCAGGGCAACATAAAAAATATGGGAAACTACAGATTTAGTGGACCCTTCACTCTAGCCATTATTCTATTCATTATCCTCTAAACATACCTTTCTTTAGTTCTCCCATCTTCGTGTCTATGCTCATATCATTTCTTCCAATAAGGATGTTCCCTCAGCTCTTTTCTGTCTTCCTTAATTCTAGTACAGAGGAAAAGTGCTGAAATTATAGAGTCAGGATCTCAGTTTAAGAACTACCAATAATATTTACTATCTGTAACCTTAGCCAAGTCAGACCCTCCTTTGGTCCCATTTTCTTCTTCTATAAAATGTAGTAGTTGGACTGAACAATGCTCACATACCTTCCAGCTGTAAATCAGGAGCCTGAAAATTCTCCTGTCTCTCTCTTCCCCTCAACTAGAAATGAACTCATTAGTAAACCATCACCCTCAGTGATCTTATTTACATATTTCTTCAAACCCTACCAAAAGGGTAGGAAGTTTATCTAGATTTTTAACAAACCCTTTGACAAATTGTCTTGCTATTCTTGTGCAAAAGTTGCAAAAATAATAGTTTCATAGATTTAAAAATAGAAGAGGCCCTGGAGGTCAAATATTTCTACTCTCTTATTTTCCAAATGATGAATGTAAAAACCCAGAGTGGTTTAGAGAAAGGTAATCTACCTTTCTAGAACTGATTGGATGGTTAGACTCAAATAGTGATTTTTTTATGGTTCAGTGTCGACTTGGAAGGTCCCTATTGGAGTACATCAGGATTTTGTGCTTGGTCCTATGCTATTTAATAATTTTTTTCAGTGATGGGCAAAACTTTGAATTGTACATTTAAAGATTCTGCAGTTATCAAGAAGCTAGGAAGAATACTTAACACAACACATGCCAGACAAGCTAAAACACTGGGCTGAATCTAAAAGAATCAAATAAAACTTGGATAAATGGAAAGAATGGCATTTGTATTCCAGAAAAACAAAATCACCTTCAAAAATACAAGATGTGAGGGGGTGTGACTACAATGGCAATTGATATGAGGAATTATCAAGCAGCAAGAGTCCTGGGCTCAGAGTCAGATGTTCTGTGTTCAGATTCTGACACTTGACATTTTCTGAGTGACCATTTAATCTCTCTGTCTTCAGTTTCTTCTGTCACTTATCTATTCAGTAAATTCCACTGTTTCCCTCTCACTTCTAGGATAAAATATAAGCTACTACAATGAGTTTTTAAAGCTCATCACTGACAGCCTTGACTTCTTTTTGTAACTTTATTATACATTGCTCTCCTCCCTGCAACATATAATCTACCCAAGCTGGACATCTTATTTTTCCTCACAAATATTTTATCTCTCATCTTTGCTCCTTACCACTGGCTGCCTTTTACACCTTAAATACATTTTGGAAGACCATGTCTCCTTCAAAATTCAGGTCAAATTGCAACTTCTAGATCAGAGCTTCTTAAACTTTTCCCACTCGCAACTCTTTACACGTAAGACATTTTTTATGTGACCCCATGAGTATAAGTATAAAAATTTACTGGTAATAAATCCAAACTTTGCAACCCTCCAAATTCAGTTATGAGCCCCCTTATGGGGTTGAAAATAGTTTAAGAAAGTGGAATGTAGATGAAGCCTTTCATGATCCCCCCTCCAGTTCTTAGTGCCTCCTATTTAGCTTGTATTTATTTTGCATATACATAAATGTTTATACAGATATAATATTTCCACATGCACTTTTGTTGTCATTCAATCAAGACCTTAATTGGAATTTTTTTGGTAAAAATGCTGGTTTGCCATTTCCTTCTCCAACTCATTTTACAAATGAGAAAACTGAGACAAGATTAAGTCACTTTCCCACAGTAACTAAGTGTCTGAGGCTAGATTTGAATTAGAAAAATGAGTCTTCATGGTTCCAGCCTGGCCCTCTAACCACTATATTATCCAGTTGTCTATGTGCATATGTATGCATTATATGTGCATATGGTATGCATATATATATGTATATAGTATTTCAAAAAATTTAGTGTAATTTTTAGCTATTAAAACAAAATTACTCTAAGATTTTTGGAATAAACTATGCATATACTTTCTTGCAATGAAATTCTCATTCCTTAATACAGAAACTATTTAGTCATTTTTGTTGTTTTTTGTATTTTTAGAATCTCACATAGTTTCCATCACATAGTAGATTTTTAATATCTGCTTGGTCATTTCCTCTAAATACCCACAGTACTTATTCATGTGATACTTATATATGGTCTCATTTTGGGAATCTTTTTATATGTGTATGTGTATAAATATGCTATTATATATCATGTGTTTTATATGTGTGTGTATTTTTATATATGTATATAAATATAATTTATCACACACACACACACACACACACACACAATCATCCCCAATTAGAATAGCTCCTAGAGGAAAAGAATCATGTCTTAAATTACTTTTAAGTCCTAGTGCCTTGCACATATCAACTATGCCATAAATACTTGTTGACTGATTGACTAAGCGTTCCAATAAACATCTGCTTCCAAGTTGAGTTCCACTTATAGCTACTTGGCAAATGCTTGTTTTGAATGTTGTGTCTTCTCTCTCTATCCACATATTACCTTATGCTTTCAAACTGGTTTCAATTATCAATTCCTGAATGAAGCCATTCCTGACATAATCAGCCACAGTGATATTTTATTTCCATAAACTAACAACCTTTCAGAGTTGAAAGGAACCTCAGAGGCCATATTATCCAATCAATACTTGAAAAAGATCACCTCTCTAGGCATTATCTAGCCTTTGCTTAAAGAACTTAAGGGAGAACTCATTATTTTGCAAAACAGCCTTTCCTATTTTTGTATAATTCATTTCACTTATTTCCTATATATATACCTTTAAGGAGTTTATCATATACTGGCATAGGCCATATTTTACATTACTTAACTCTAGGCTCCTTGGGGACAGAGTTAAGGACAAGGAATGAATGACTGTCATTTTATTAGTATATAGAATTTCTGGGTGAAGAAATTCCTTCTATCAACGTAAAATAGGCATCCTCTCTCTAATTTATAGTCAGAGAGTCACACAGAGTACTGAAATTGTGATTGATCTTAAATCACACAGTCAGTATGTGGTAGAGTTAAGGCTTGAGCCCAGGGCTTTCTGGCTCATCAACATCAGCTCTCTATCCATTTTCCCATATCACCTCTAAAGGCAAGGATCATGCATTATTCACTTCTTTAAAGGGTGTATTAGTTCCGGTTATCAGTTACTTGAATGAATGCTTCTCCCCCCACCCATCCGCCTCTCCCCCCACACACACACAGATACATCTTTGAAAGAGATTTAAAGTGATTATCATAGAACTATCTAGTTTTACCCAGTCCAAAAGTACCAATTATTGTTGCCTCTTTTAGGAGGCAGAATTTATACAAATATCTGCTATAAATGTATTTCTGAATTTTAGCAAGAAGCTACTTGCTAAACCAACTATCTCTAATTAGCTTCTTTCCACAACTTTAGATCATATTATGTCATTGACCAATCTATATGGACTTACTCTACTCATGATATGTTAGACATTAGACCTGGAATGTAGAGATTTTCCCATTCATTTCATTTTATAGATGTAGAAACCAAGGATCACAGAAGTTCATAGGATCACTGATTTATAGTTGAAAGGAACTCAGTAAATGGAGTTCTATCCCCTTATTGTACAGACAAAGACATCAAAACCAGAGACGTTAAAACACTAAAAAGTTAAAAGATTGCTCAGGAAGATTTGTAGGAGAACCTCCAGCCTAGGTCTTCATGCCTCCAAGTTCTTTGTTTTATCCACTACACTACACACTGTGTTTCCCAGTGGTTAAATTAAGGTCTCCAGTTTCCAGATGAATTAAATCATGGTGCTTTCAAGAGACTAGAATCAATAAGCCTGTAAGATATAGTAAGGGTTTGGTCATAGATGCCTCATGTTTGTGACTTCTTCGGGATTATAAAAGACATTTGATGTAAGTAAGGGTTTTTGTTGTTTGGGTTTTTCTTGATTTGCTTTCCTGAAAGATTCTCATACAAAATTTAGGATTAAACTAATTTGACACCAGTGGATATTTGCCCATAAATTTCAAAGTACATCAAATTGTGGATTATTTTTCAACTGTGAATACTATCCCGAAAGAGAAAAGGCCAAGGTAGAGATTTTAAAATAAGGGCACAAAAGAATAACATATTTTCTTTTTTTTTAGGTTTTATTAAAATACAAGGAATTTTTTTAAAGCACACATTCCACTCAGCACCAGTATTGTAACACATTTCTTGCTGACATTCTGCAAAGCAATTGTTTCCACCATGGATAAGCAGAGACACACACGTACAAACATGCACGAACACACATACACTTATGTCCTCACCATGTTTACCAAGTCCTCATAATATCACACACCAAATTAATCTCCTTGCTAGGAAGAATCCAAGACAGGGAGCAGCAAGCCACTGTGACCACATCCAACCTCTAACGGAGTGACTGACTCTTTTGTTAGGGGTCATCATTTGCACACTGGCAGCCCTTCCACAGCTTGGTCTCCTACTTTAGATGCCCAAAGGATTGGGCTAGTGATTATGAGGACTGTAGTTACATGACACATAACTGAACAACACTGGCCAATATTCCCTACTCAATACCTTTCATTGCTTTGGTTATGTAGTATTGAATGCATGTCTTCAATGCTGCTCTAAACCCCCAATCACATTGAAACAATGTCATCCAGTGATGTAGCTTGCCCAAGACATGGGGAATTTCTCTCTATGAGTTTCTTACATTAATTTGCTTGTTTTATTTGTTCACATTTAAAAAAAAATTATTATGATTAGTGGAGCCAAAAAGTGACTCCATTAAACCTGTGTATAGACTCCAACATCTCATCACTAAATAATAAATAAACTCCCCCAAATCCTTGGTACTGCCACCCAGAGTCAGTACTACTCCACAGACTTATTTGAATTTCTGTAAGAACTGACTTTCTACTTCTTCAGTTTTATTTCAGAACAGAATAGCATCTGTCTGCTCAGAGACCTTGCTTCCAGCAATGACTGATAACTAGGGTGTCAGAAAACCACTGACTCTTAACCCAGTCTGTCCTATTTAGGCTTAGCAATATTACTTTGAGGAGTGATATGAGAAAGACTATTTTTTCCTACCTCTACTGAGCTAGAATGCAGGGTCTTCACCATACAACTCTATATTCTCCCAACTCCTTTCTCCAATATCCTTTCCTTGAAGTACTCTTCTGCAATTTTAAGGAAATTTCCTTTACAGAGAGGAAGATATATATATATATATGGAAATAATGATATTGAAATGTGAGTAAAATGGTTTTGATTTTCCTTAAGTTTAAGGTGACAGATCAGGCACAACCAAAAATAATTTAATTATTTCAGCTGGGACTTTCATTTTTCTATTTTTTTTTTTTTTTTTTTTTTGGTAAAGATTCTCACTGCCAACCACCAATATTGAGAAAGATAACATGGTCAAATTCTTAGGAACACTAAATGTGGACTTTTTCATCATTCCCTCAACTGTAGAAGAAAGTTTACTTTTAATCTTTATTTTCACAAATAAACATGAAAATTTTAATGAACTCAATTCTGAGACTCTTGAATCAGAAATCAGGTTTGTCTCAACTCTAGAGAGAAGTCTTCCTTGAATTCACAGGAGCTAAGATCTTCTCCTTTTTTTATTGTCCCAGGAGTAGTAGGATTGGTCTCCATATGTATGGTCCATTGAAAGTAGGTACAGAAGGAATCTAACCAAATCCTAGAAGTTTGTCCAAGATTAAAGAGAGCACTTCAACTTCATCCCTCTGTCACCTATAAGTTATAGAAAATCACTGTCTATTACATTCCTTTTACTTATGAGCCCAGATTGAAACCAGGAATCTGGAAGGAACAGAATGAGGGCCTTTTCTACATTATTAGAGCAGTGAATGATTAGATAGAGTAGCAATATTGTTTTACTAGATTATTAGAATGTTTAAAAAGCAGAGATGCCCCAAATCAGGAGCATGTGAAGATACAGTACTGGAAATTCAAAACAGGCAAAAAGATAGCCAAGTAAGTTAAATTACTATCACCTCAAATATGCAAAGTTGGATGACCATTACTAATCTATTTGTCTCTTATGAGGTCAAGGAGCTATTTTAATATTGTATTAAATGTCTCCAAGTACTTGGTGGATAATTTATTCATGCCCATTTGAGAAAGCCCTAGTCAATTTTCTAAGTAGTAAAGAAAGTTTTGAACAGTTCTAAGCCATAAACTGAAATTTTGAATAAAATATGAATCCATAGCCTCTAAAAAAGTCTTAAGTAGCTAGAAAATCCAAGCTAATCCAGTTAATATATTTAAACTGAGAGCCCCATATAAACATGGCCTGTCAAAGGAAAATGATCAGGTAAGAGGATGAATTCCAAATTAGTTGTGACAATAAGTGTATATATACATATACAAATATATGTGTATGTATTTGTATGTATATGTATGTGTGTATATGTATACATATACATATACACACATACATATGTGAAAGATTATCACCAGAGAGATGATATTTCTTCTCCTAGAGGAGAAGGTTGTTTGAATATAAACTGTGGCAAGAATCAGAAGTATGTTTTGTAAACACAGGGAATAATAATACAGACATAGGAAACCTCTTGGGTCATGGTTGTTAAGATGTGTGAATTGGGTTATATGTAGCTACATTTCTTTACCCTTGTGTATTGGTAGGGTTTCCATGCTCTTCCTTGGGGAATCTGCTTTATGTGGATATATCTTCTCATTAAAAATAATCTTTCCCCTGATATTTGGCCTTTCATTTACTAACTTCCATCGCTCTGTTTCTCTACTGCTCATCCTCTGCAAGAGGAATCGCCTATGATATTCCATGCTTCCTTTTACATACTAGTAGCAAAATCAAAACACAAAAGTATATTTCTTCCACTCTTTTATCTGAACAATAAGCATCGCCTTCTTGGAATCTCACTTTCCTTCCCCCCACCTTCTCTGACATACTTTACCAGTTCTGTACATGGAGAAAAAACAAGAAGACACTTGCAAGGAAAACATCATTCATACAGTGCCATTGATTTTTATAAGATCTCTTAAGGGCACCACATAAATCCTAACCCCACTTTGAGAAACAAAGAAACTGGGCAAATGAACCAATGATTTTTAATGCAAAAAAAAAAAAGTCCAAGTGAGAAAAAATCAGGAATCTGTAAACATTTGATATTCATTTTAAAAAATATTATTTACTACCAGTTCATTAAATAATTAGTATCTTGCAATTCCATTTACCTACTCTGGTAATGTGTATAAAACACCAAAAAAGCTGGCAAGTTAATTTGGGAGGGAAAAACATTTGAGCTCTACTTCCGCACTGATTTTTTTTTTCTTTTTACAGTTCTGAAACACTTTATTTTTATTATATTCAAATTCAGTACTTCAGGTTTCTGACTTTTCTCAATGGGTCTGTCTTTTGCAATTCATTCCTATTCTTGCTTATTTTCAGATGCAATCACCTAAGCTTAGTGTTGTTTCCATGGTGCTCTTTAAAATTACTAATAACTAAGAATTATGTCCATTAAATATTAACATATACTGAAACTTGAATTTCTCAAAATTACAAAAAAAATTCTCTTCACATTTTAATAACCTAGTCTTTAAATATTCTCTAAAGTCTGATATTCAAGAAAATTAATAGGTCTCTTCTCAGAATGTATTATATAACCTGGCAGTTTTATTAAAATCCATCTATGGCACAAAACAGAAGACTACACTACATATAACAGTCTTTTGAGTACTTCTAAGAAGAAGAAGCCCTTGGTGGAGAGGGCCCAAGACAGATCCGATTTTGAATTCTATATAAAGATGAGAATTTTGTTATAATAAAACCCATGACTGTTGATATGGATTACACTGTAAAAAAAGGTCTGATATATTCAGATGGGACTCATCCCCAACTACCTGTCTCTTACCTTCTCAAGCATTTAGTACTGTGTCTGCCACATTGTAGGCACTTAACAAATGCTTGTTGACTTTACAGTCATATTTCTAAGGAAACCATATTTTTGTATTTGCATCATTCTTGCTAGTTCACCTGCTTTTGAGGGACAATAAGGCTAAATAGTATTTAAGCAACCAAAGAATCATTCCCCACAAGGCAGCTGAGAGATTCATAAAATCTAAGTAAGTTGTTTTCAGCTCAACTTATAAAATATCGTTATAGAAACTAGTCTTCCTTGCCAAGGAATGAGTGGAGCTATGTAACATTTTCAATGATTGGTACTGCTGCAACCACAGAGTAACCTATGGCACTAGTTCATGCTTAGTGAGGTATCATGGTTCACTTATTTCCTCACTCCAAATACACAAACTACAGACAAATAAATTATTTTATATAAAAAAGGCAAACCCACCCTTCATCTTTCCATATCTCTCTCTTATTACAGGATAAATAGTTTCCCACTCATGGGGTCTCAAATGAATTTCAACAGAACTATTTTCTCTGGTCTGAAAAATTCTGTGGGTATGTGTTTCTATTCCTAACTAATTAGTTACCCTCTCTGCTGCTTCAAAGTAAAACTCTGTAGTCTCCTGATCTTTCAGTCTTCTCTTTCCCTATTTGTCATTTTCAGACAAATTATAGAGCTTTTAAGTTTAAAGGGCCTTTGAAGATCATCTAATCCAAAATCCTCAGTTTACATATGAAGAAACTGAAGATAAGGTACATTAAATGAATTGCCTAAGACCTCAGAACTGATAAATGATAGTCAGGATTTTAACTCGGGAAATAAAACTCCAAATCCAGTGTACTTCCTACAACTACTTCACCTCTTAACCAAAAAGTAACCCTAACCCTCCAAATTGAGGGAAGATCTTCAAAAACTACCCCTAAATATCCTGAGAATTCTTGGATGTTTCAGCCAGCATCTTACAGTGCATACTGATAGAGCCAGAGATGTCCGCAACACTCTAAAAACCAGGACAGCCAGGTGAATCCCCTTTTTTCTCCACCAGACACCACTATAAACAAATATTTAGGGATTTACCAACAGTCTTTTCTTCATGGTGGATAAATTTAAGATAATAATCCCTATTCTAAAACAATCTTTTGTCCCTGGCATTTTTCTAGTGCAGGTTGAATTTTTTCCCATTTTCTCCAAAGCAAGCACCAGTTGTTTAATTCCATCTCAAGGGAGGATGGAGACACTTTGAAACAGGTTCTTCCTGTTCATCTTAGGCTCTTTTTCAAAAAGTGGAAATGTAACAAGGGATTGCTGGTTAGGCAGGCTTTATTATTATTATCTGGTAAGGAAAGTGGTGATGATTTGTTAGGGATAGTTTTATTCTTCTTCTGAGATGGCTATTAAAACTGTTGTCCTTTAATGGGGGAATAAATGAGATCCAGTTGAAACTGTGGATCCAGTACATCCTTCTCTTCCTCCCCCTCCTCCTTTTTTTTGTTATTTTTAATACGGCACTATGCAACTCATGAATTCCTCCAGCTAACCTGGATTTCATCTCTTGCTGAAGTTCTTCTCTAACCAAAGTCGGACTTCCTGAAGGTTATAGAAAAAGGGGCCTTTCCCTCCTAAGTAAGCAATTTTTTGTCTCTGCACGATACACACACGTTCAAAGGATACCCCATAGGCTATGTTGGCATTGTTATCCATGCAGTCAGCCACCACCTGGCATTGGGGCGGCAAGGAGAAACGCTCCAGAAGTTGATGGGCTGCTGCACAGCGGTCTTCCTGGTTCTGATGTTTCTTCACCTCGAAAGACACAGAGGAGTTACCAGGCACTGCCCAACCATCTGATGGATGAGCTTCATCAATGTAGACCAACAAGAAGTCAGCCACTGTTGAGAACTCTTCCACCAGCTTGCTAAAGGCCGGCAGCTGGCTTGTGAATGGTGGTCAAGTAGCTGAACCAAAGTTGACCACCAATGGACGCTCAGGGTTGGCAAAATCTAAGAGATGACACTCAGCTCCATATCCCCCATCAAATCTCTTCCACTTAGAATTACTCTGTTGACCATTCCCAACTTCAGCACTGGTAATGTGGACAACATTGGAATTGGGGGCATCTCCACCCAATTTCACCTAATAGCAAAGAAAGAAAAAGTGAATAGGAGAATGTCCATGTTAAATATTTTAGCAATTTGTCTTAAATAAACACAATCTGCTCAAAAAACTACAACATTTCATTTCTTCAAATTAATATACATGATTTGGCAATTTTTAAATTGCCTTTTTATCCTGTATAAGGACTATAATTTTATGGGGGGAAGGGGTGCTAAACTAATCGTTTTATTACTGGGCTCTAGGTGTGGGGAGGAAAAAAACTCCCAATATCAATGCAAATCAACAATTGTTCTGCAACTTAAAGTCTTAGAAAGTTTCCTGGAATGCCACAGCCAGTTTTTGTCAGAGTGAGGACTTAAACCCAAGTTGTTTTTAATCCAAGGTCTTTCAATACTTTGATGCTTCTATAAATGCATCAAAAGTAACTTCATCAGCCCTGAAGTCAGGAGAACCTGAGTTCAAATCTGGTCTCAGACATGGAACAGCTGTGTGACCCTGGGCAAGTCACTTAACCCCAATTGCCTCAGCAAAAAAAAAAAAAAAAAAGTAACTTCATTCACTCTCAAGTAACTTCTGTCTGCTACACTGAGGCTGGTATTCTTCATAATCATTACTTATCTACTAATGCCTATGCATATTACATAACTGAATTATTGGCTTCATTTCAGAACTATGACATAGAAAGGTTAAAATGAATTGCCCAACCTTAAATAGAATGCCAGCAGGCAAACTGAGAATCTAGGAAAGAATGTCCAATTTTGGATTTTCAGTTCAAAGTTCTAAAAAACACAGAAGCATCCAGCAATGACCTAGGACCCAAAATGATTCATTCACTATCAGCTAACAAAAGAAGTAACATAATTGACTGGACATCTTTTGAAGCTTCTTAGGAACTCCAGTTCTTAAGCTGAAATCAGCCTTACCTTCTTGGTGTAATTATCTCCAACTAATTTTAAAACAATCTGGGTAAATGGTAGGTTATTTTTTGGGGGGAACTGTCTTCTTGATAATTGTTTAATATTTGTTTATTAATAGAGTAATAAGAAATCTTTCATTTTAAATATGTACTTTTTTCTGTCTGAGGATAAGTTATTAGTCCCATAAGGCTGGAATGACAGCAATTTAATCATGGCTTTTTCTTCAGCAATGTCATTTCACACTTCAGGGCTAGCTAAGGCATCAACATAGCAATGCTTTAAAAGGAGGATTCAGGTGAATTTTACTTGACCTCCACTTTCATAATTAAGGGAAGGATGAGAATGGAGTTGAGGAAATACACTGAAGTAAAGTTTCTAATGGCTATCACTGAAGTATTCCCTATATTTAATAAATTCATATTTTGCATAGATCAGAAAAGTGATTCTAACTTAAAATTAAGACTTCCAAAGGTAAGTTAAGTCTTAGTTTTAGGTTAGAATCACTTTTCTGAGGAGTATGGTTATCAGATCCAACACAAGGAAAATATATGAAGTTTCCTTTTTTTCCTCCTTTTCTTTTTATCTCTAACACAAAAACTTGAATGACACTTTGGAGAATATCTTATAAATAATTCTAAGTTAAATCCTACTGACTATAAGAACTCCACAAGAAATACCTACTACAGCACTAACATATCTTCAAAATGAGTATTAGTTGCTAACAACCCCTCCTCCTCTGTCTAGAAGTGAGTAGGGAATAAAGATTTATATCATCTCTATAATACCAGAGCAAGTAAGTCCTTGGATTGAAGTTCCCAATGATTTTTTTCTTTTCATTCTTATTTTTAATAGCTTTATCCCCTTTCTTACCTCCATTTCCTTCTTTTCTAACCACAAATTTTAGGTAATTTCTCAATTACTTCCTAGAAGTTATTCTCTGGCTTGTAAAAGGATATGGAAGTGAGTTCTTTAAAAGGAGAACCAGAAAACCCATTCAACAAAGACAGTCACAATGCTTTAAAAAAAATTGAAAGGAATTTTGTGGGCACTTGGATATATAGGTTGATAATAAAAATGGAGGAAATATAAAAGAGGCAATTACTTCAGCTATGGATAAGTAAAATTGGTTCTTTCTCTGGAATGGTTTAATCAAAGTCAATAATATCAAGGACAAGTTACCATAGTACAATTGATTTTTATATACTGCCCTTCATATGATAAAACACATATAATGAGTCTTATTTGAATGTGACTTCATTTATGCTAGTGAGATAATGCTGGTGTTAATTGAAGCAACTTGAGGGAGAATTTTTTTTAAAAAATCTACAATTTAAACTAGTATAAAATCCTCAATGCATGCCGTTCAGGAATCTTTGCAAATCTCTACTCACTTTTACCACATAAAGGGCACAACTAAAGAATATTCTACTTTAAAATAGAAACAGGCAGGGGCAGCTAGGTGGCGCAGTGGATAGAGCACCAGCCCTGAAGTCAGGAGGACCTGAGTTCAAATCTGGTCTCAGACATGTAACAGCTGTGTGACCCTGGGCAAGTCACTTAACCCCAATTGCCTTAACAAAAATAAATAAATAAATAAAATAGAGACAGGCAGTCGCTATATAATATAATAGGCATTATTAACGCTTTTATATATAATTAGAAACAAAAGGAATTCCTGCTTACAGTTTTCCCCAATTAAGTAGCTAAGTAAAGAATAAATTCAGTTAATTAAATGATGAAACCATGTGTTTTAACTTTACTATTTAAGGTGCTTAATTTATATGGTAAGCTAGAGAAATATAATTTAGTAAGCTACTTTGGACCAGATAATTTTGATACTAAAGGAAATGTACTTATCAAGTTATAGTAATTTTATTGATGAGCTACAGTCCAGGAAAGGATAACCACAATTTCTCTATGCATAGACTAGAGAAGGTGGTGTTTCCTCACTTGGCTTCTGACCTTTTCTCTAATAAATCTACTGTGAAATGCTCCAAGTGGTCCTTGATTGACAGTGTACAATTAAACCCATTCTCCCAGTCTTTCTACTATATTAAGGCTTACACTGCATTGGTAGGGCCTTTGAAAGCCCATGTTACCCTGAAATCATGGTGAAGCATTGAAGAGGGATTTAGTGGAAGCTAAAAGACATTTGTGAAAGAACAAATTTTAAATTAAGTTTAGAACAGATTTTAATGATTTACATGGGATTTAGTGTTCTTGTTTTACCCACTTTTTTGTATAGCCTACTTAAAGAGAAACACTGCAAATTTAGGGCTCTTTCCCATTATTATCTATGTCCTAATTTAATTTTAGTCAAACATTTCGAAGTAAATAAGCATTTACTAAGCACCTTCGGTGTACAGCATAGCTTACTAATATTCTCATTTGATCCTCAAACTATACTTCGCAGGAGATATTAATAATATCCCCATTTCAAAGTTGAGAACACTGAGACAGCAATCTCTATTAGGCATTACACTAAGTGCTGGGGATACAGAGAAAGATAGCATAATCCCTGCACTGAAGGAGCTCCTATTTTAATGCTTTTAAACAATATGTATATCTCTCCATTTCATTCTTTGGTGAGTATGAAATCCCTGAAAACTTACTGCACCAGAACAGACCCAATGTCTCTTGACATGACCATAATAAAAGGAAACCTTTTCCTGGACTCCTGAGTTATAATTTAGCTATGGGGTGGGAGGAGGAAGAGGAGGAAGGCACTCCAGCAACTATTGGGTTGTAAGTAATTTCTGAAGCCCGGGAACAAGTTGTGTGGTCTTTTTAATAGGGATCTCTGATTCTATGACTATACCCTAAACATACTTAAAGAACATTTCATTAGTCACAAGGAAATCAACTGTGTAATCAGTCCTATTTCATTTCTATTGACAGTTTAGCTAGAGATGAATTCCCTAAGAAAGTTTTGCATCCTCTCTGCTGGTAACAAAAGAGAACTCAGAGGCAGAATTCTTTCTAAAGGTGGAAGGCAATCTAGTTGCCTGGTATAATTAAAAGAATAAAAATAAGGAGTGACAAGAATGCACAGGATTAGTACTACACTTCCTAATACCAATAGAGGGTGAGTGAAAAGAAATATCTTTCTAATCATGACACTTGCCCTGGGATTAGTACAATTACCTAACTGTATTGGGCAGACAAACACTCTTTCTGAGGTCACCTAGCCAGCTAGTGACCAAGTTAAAAATGGGAACCTCTGAAACCCTCCCTTTGAGAAAACAATCTGCCTTTCTGCCAGGCTAGTTCAGCTGGTTGGAGTATAGTGCTAATGAGGTCAAAGTCAGGCATTTGATACCTTTGTAGGCCAATTAGCTTTGCTCTGTTTGGTAGCCACAGCAGCTTGCAGTAATGGAAAGCGTACTGGATTTGGAATACCAGTACCAGAACAAGACCTGGGTTCAAATTTCTGCTCTGCCACTTATTAGATTGTAACCGTAGGCACTTCATATCTCTGGACCTCTGGATCTCACTGCCTTCAATTTATGTTTCTAATACATTAAGTATCAAAATGTAAAACAACAAGGCAATATTAATCTAAATTAAGATTATATTCTGGTAATTATTGAGGTTTAATACTGAATGTCATCTAGTTTTTTAAAGGCAGAAGTCCAAGTATGATGTGAAAACCAAATAAGTTAAAAAATCTAAATAAAAGGTGAATAAATCACCATTGTTATAGTGATAGTATTAAAGAAAGCAAAGCATGCTGTATGCTAGTATACAGGTGTGTTGCTCTATGGGAACAGCATTTTAGGAACAAAAGATATAAAAGAGAAAAACAAACCATAAATAAACTTTAGTCTCCAGAGCAAAACATGTAAACATTTAAAAACCAGGATAAGGAAAATGACACAGTTCTGGGGGGGAAGGGGGGGTCATATCTCACTGATATTAACATATAAAAGGCTCTTCAAATACAATCAAAGAGGACAGACCTGTGATATCCTGGTTTAAGAAACCTCCTCTATCACTATAGATCAGCATCCTCTTATGGTCTTAAGAGATTTACGATCTTAGAGAGTTGCTAGTGACTTGCTACATTAAAGAGTCATTTTCATTCACTTTAGTCATCCAGAATGGGACAATACAGTGCCTAATACCACAAGAATCCCTATTAGAATAAATCTGGTAAGTGGTCATCCAATCTTTGTTTGAAGATTTCCAGGAAAAAGGAAACTACTTCCTCCAGTGGAAACCCAAACTGATAACCAGATATTCAAAAAAAAAACAAAAAACAAAAAACAAAAAAACGCCATAGAACAATCCTCCAGGGTTTTATGACAGAAAATTTGGTTTTCTTTATAATGCATGCCATGAATGAAAAGGCTTTTTCTCCATACTCAGTTGTGTATCACAGTACTGGAAGAAACGCAGCAGGTACACAAGATTCCAGATTTAAAAGAGTCAAGAAAGCCTGGGTGCCCCTCTTTTAATCTTTCTGTGCCTCAGTTTCATCATCTGTAAAATCAAAGAAGTTGAACTCCATGAGCTTTTAAGATTCCTTCCAGCTCTAAATCTATAATCCTATGGTTTGATTCCTTAGTTCTAGTGGGGAGATGTAACTTTTTTCCCCAGGGCAGATTCTGCTTTGATAAGACATGAGTGACATGAGCTAAAAAGCACGATAAATGAAGTCTTATAATATCATTTAATCTGCAAGAAAACAATCTAAGAAAAACAAGTCATCCCCTGGTACTTCCTAAATTTACTTTAATTTCCCACAGTGACACAGAAAATCTCCTGGCCACAAGTTACCTATCATCTTCATTTCTTCTTCTTAGAGGGTTTGTATTTTGGGGGTTTTGGGGGTTTTTTTTGTCCTTAATGAGACATATTTGCCAATGAAGCATTCAAAAAGCATTTTTTACTCCTGCAGAAGAGTAATTAGGTCGGTGCCTTATTCCATGCCAACATTGGCCACTCCATAAACGAACCCTGCCCAGTATTTAATGCCCAAACACAAGAAGCATCATTTCCACTAATTGGTCTTGAAGTTCCAATGTTCCCAAAAGATCTCTTTATTTGAAGAGGCTCAGAATAGTATGGATGCAGAATCCAATATTGCCAACACCAACTTCTATCCTGTCTGCATTATTTTGGTTCTTTAAAAATACTACCACCAGTAACAATAACAAAACAATAAAGATGAATTGTGGGAAACTATTTGAATTTCAGGAATATATAATGCCTTCAAACCGGATACCCACAATTCCATAATCATAAGTACATATATGTAGGTATACCTACTGAATACATATTTAGATTTTAATCCCTTGATGATAAGATTGCCTTCTAGAGATATGTTTTTAGTTGGGGGGGGTAAGGGGAGAGAAAGAGAATTAGTGCTGCTTTAGCATGTGGACTGCAAAATGAAGAGAGAAGGGGAAAAAAGAAAAGAAAGACCTATTCATAAAATACAAGCTGGAAATAGAGCATATACTACTAACCTTGTTCTCTCTTTTCCACAGCCTGGGAAAAGCTTCATGGACAAAATGTCACCTAATCTTATGATAAAAAGCAAAGAAATAAAAGGGAGGGGATAGAGGGACAGAATCTTACATATACCTCTTGTGATCCAAGGCACTGAAAATGGCTTTATTATCCATTAGGAAGTTTGGAATTCTTTGGCAAAATCACCAGGCTACATCAATGCCTTTACAAATGTGGCCAAATAATTATTATGCTGTGTGATTTAACCATTTAAATTCAGATAAGCTGAAATCTTTAACAGGATTGAATAACAAGTAACCTACTGATCCTTTTCAGCCCCACTGCTGCTCAAATATTTCTTTTTTTTTTTTTAATCAATACTTCAGAATGCAAGCTCTAAGCCTCTATCATTTCCTAGTGTTTTGTCCAATGTAAAGATAAATTCTGGGTGAAGAGATCTTTATATCCTTATATGACTGTTTCTTCCATAAGCAAAGTATGTTTTAGAATATTGCTAAAAGTAGTCTGAAAGCCTGGGGTGAGTGAAGAGGCAGAGGATCTTTTTTAAACCAAAAATATATGTAGAAATAAATATATTTTCTCTGACATTTAAGCAATAACAGTGCAAAATTTTAATTTGTATGTCAGTATTCCTGTTGTTTGTTGACTTTCGAACTTCATTTAGGTGGGGACAAGGCAGCTAAACTGGTTAGCTTGGGACTGGTTGCATCTCTGTGCATCAACACAAGGATACATTGTTCAAGTTAGGATCATGCATAGGCTGAAGAAGTTTAATTTTTAAGTACTTTATTCATACTGAAATGTCATAAAATTATATACATAAATATGCTTATCCCTTCTTTTTAATTAAGATTATGTATTATGGATGTTCTGCCTGAACCAAAATTTCTTTACAATCCTCCTGCCTAACTTTACTCTGAATTCTTTTCAACTTAACCAATGAGAGGTGACATTTTTCCTCCACTGTGGAAAAAAGCAAACAAAAGCTATAATTCACATATTTATATTCCAAGCATCTAAACATCTTCTCAGGTGGCTGACATTCAATAACATGGACAGAGCTGAAAAATTACCTGTCACACATATATCCTTCACCAAATGAAAAGGTTTCCTATGTGGGGGGAAGGGGGAGTTTTTCAACTTCCCAGGAAAAAAAATGCAAGTCACTGTTATGAAATACAGGGATGTCTTCTCAAGAAGAACTTAGAAATGATTATACCAAAAGGCTGTGGACAGAGATAATAGGTGAGGGAAGTAACTCTACCCATTTCAGAGGCTCTGAACACCCTACACTCCATTACGACTGCAAACATGCCTAACACATTTTGGGAACGCCAATGTTTGCCAGACCAGTCTGACCCAACATTTTGTTTTACTGTTTACATTCATTAAATGTCCCAGTGGCAAGCCATTCCTGCCTCTTCATGTGGTAGATTTTAAGTAAAGCGTGAAGAACAAAAACTATAGTTAGCAAGGCAAGCATCCTTAGAGGACAGTCAAAAGATATAAACAAAGAAGCACTAGAAAGAATATACAAACCATATGCAAACAAGGAAACAAATTACTCAATTTTCCTAATTCCAGGAATATAAAATTAATAATAAAATATTGCAACACAATTGAACACTTAAAGAGAGAGCATTTTTCCCTTTTCAATTTAAGTTTTCAAAGTTTTAAACTCTTGCCACTAGTTGCTGCTGGGGGGCAATAACCCTCTCATATTTCAATCATGATGATTTTTTATTTGGGAAATAATATGCAAAGAAAACAAATTCCACAAACAGGTTTGCTTTAAAAAAAATGAGCCAAATGTCAACTGTTTTTTCAAAAAAAAAAAAAGGTAATAGTTTAACAACTGAAGCCAAACTGCTGGTCCCTCTCCCCCTTCATATTTTTGTCCACTCTAAAATACAGTGAGAAAAATGAGCCTTCTGAATTCAATGTGGAATTCAATGAAATTGAAATGATTCACTCATTTGCATCTTCATAAATTTTGAATATGAAATGAATAACTATCAAATAGTCTTCTTCTAGAGTCTAAGTTGATACTTGGGCTTAAGTGTTTGGGAAAGGAACTAGTTCCAGTTCCTCTGGCATTTTGTTGTCACATGGATTTCCTCAATTCACAACAAATTCTTCTACTAAAAGCCACACATGCTTTCATGTGTAACCAGAATAGGTGCTTTGTGACTAGAAGTTATTTTCTTCACCTCTTCTGTATTGCACAACAAACCTCAGAAGATGTCTTGATAGAGGAAACAAACAAAAAAGGATGAAGGAAATACTATCTCCATAGTCTAAAGCACTGCCTGATTAACAATTTATCTCTCTGACTTACACATTCAGCTTCTATGTTCCTCCAGTGCCCTTTGTTCCTGTCTGTAGAACAGGAGGGTTCCAGTACACAGCTTGCAGAAATCAAGGTCTTGCTTTTTGTCAACCAACTTGCAAAAGAAATAATTTCCTCTTAAGCCTAAAGGACCTACAGGAATCAGATGGACAAATGGATAAAACAGAAAAGCTGATGCCACAGGTTCTTTATTGCCTAAGTTCTGAGTTCAAGGATTCTGCTGACATCTACAATCAGCACAGGAGCTGATTTTCCAGCCATTTAAAGCAAGTATTACCTCCAGTAGCCCAGAAAGAAAGCTCTCTTTGAACTCAATCTAATCAGGTTAAGTGAAAGAGGCCCTAGTTTACTATGTCTTTCATAAGGGATGCATATTTTGGGGGGAAAATCACAAAGGATTATTAAAACCTTTTTTTTTCTTCACAAAAGATATTACTTTTTGAACTTCTGAACAATCTCAAAAGGGAAATTTAAATTTTCTATCAATCAATTCTGATTTTTTTGTTGTAAATCAAAACAAAATGGCAAGGTTACATGCCTGGACCTTCAAAGGGCCCTAATCCGAGTCAATAGATGCATGCATCTACAAACAGGTCTGTTTAACTTTGTACTGCTATCCTAAATAGGGATGCTATTAAGGTGAAATCAGCTAGCCTTAACAAGCTACTTCTTTGAAGATGTTCCCAGCTGATATTTTCTAAGTTTTCTTTTTCTTTCCTCCCCCCTGCAAAATGCCAAGTTAAGCTGTTGTTTAACTACCTGTATTCACAGCCTCAAAACAAAACCATCCAATATAAAGCACTGTATGGTTCCTAGCTGACTAAACTGGTACCAGTACCAGCTAGCATTGATTCATTTCTACTAAATGGTCCCATCCAATTTAAACTGGAGACAGAAATGTCTATATGTACATATGAGCTAGTGCACTCCTTTTATCTCCCCGCCATGTACCCAAAGTGAGGACCACAATCCACACAGCAACCCCCATCCAGGTCCAAAAGTCCTATCCCAATGATTCTAACCAAGGGGAAAAGCAGCATGGCTGGTCCAGACTTACCTGTTTGTAAGCATCCAGGAGAAAGCTTTTCCAGACACAGCGTAGCCCTTCTGAGGTCAGCATGCGCCGCCACTCGCCACGAGTGGACTTGGACCGGCTCAGTAGCAGCACCACGTGCTTCAGGAGGATGACCGAGTCATAGAGAGCCAGGAAAAGGCAGTTGGAGAAAAAAACTGGCAGGATTTGCAGTGTAATCAACAAGTCTATGCTGAGCAGACCCATCTTCTCCGCCTCCTTAGTCACTTTGCTTGAGTTCTCTGGTTTCCCTTTTGCACCCTCATTTAAGGGAAAGGAGGGGGGGTTAGGGGGAGGAGATGGTAGTAAGGTGAGGAGGGGGGGAGAAAAGAAAAGAAACTAAGATTGCAAATAAACCTAAATAAACTGTCACCTCTTTCAAATGATCAGAGGTGGCAAAATCAAGTCAGCTTCTCAAATCCAGCAGTTAGAGCAAGCCCATCAACTCATTCAACTATAAACTGCTACTTTTTCCCCCAGAACTTAAGATGTTAAGAAGGAAAAAAAAAAAAAGTCCCTGATCCAGTAGCCTCTTTGAGTCCGTTAAAGAGAGACTGCTGCACTTTCAGTTCCCAGCCACTATAAAATTGAAATACACATTCCTAAATTATTTTCAGTTTTTTCATTGTCTTAATTATTCAGGTTATCCTGTTTTCTTAACTTACAAGGGCTACCAGGTTGATTGGTTGGTTTTTAAAATAGTGTTTAGAATATAAGGGTGCTGTTTTCTTTGTACACAACTTTCTGTTTCTCTTTCTCCTGGTTTCTCTCCCTCACTCCCTTTTCGAGTGTGTCCTTCTGTCTATTTTTTTCCCTTCCTCATTCTATCTTTTCCTCACTTACTATCTGTCTGTGGTGCAAAGTGCTTCTCTCTAGAGCCCAGTTTGTTTCCCTGAAGCCTTTTATACATTCTCTGGCTAATTGCTGCAATAGAGAAATGAAAGCCTAATCTTGGTAAAGATCTTGACGTCATTGAGAAAGAGGGCTTTACTTTGGCCAGGACTGCAATGAATAGAGAAGCAAAACTCGAAAACTTTTTTTTTTTTTTTTTTGAGAAGGAGGGGGGGTGGAGAGAGAGGGTGGAATTTTGCTTTGTTATTTAAAGAGAGAGAGAGAGAGAAGGAAAAAATGTTCAATACCTTCGACTGCTTTCAGGAAAAGCTTTCAAACTTTGGGGAAAGTATTTGAATGTGACATGCAGAGGGATACAGCATACCACCCCCATTGCTGGAGGGGTTGTATTTGTTTTCCAAAGCATGGGGGGAAGGAAGTTCCAAGGTTAAGATTTTTTTCCCCTTTCTTTTTTTCCTGTTATTTTTCAAGTTTTCTAAAGAAGTACTAACAATCCAAATTACCCTTCTAATTTACCCAGTTTGTTTCCTAGGATTTTTTTAAAATAAGAATTCATGCAATTTCCTGATCATTTATTGAAAATTAAAAGTGGGGAGAAGAAAGTGTTCTAAATCCATAAAATACTTGATAACCTTAGATTATACCTGCATTTTTTCCTCTTAAGGTTCAATGCCAAGTCCCAAATGCAAAAAAAAAAAAAAAAAAAAGAAAAGAAAAGAAAAGAAAAAGAAAAAGAAAAAAGCAAAGAAAAGAAAAAGGAAATAAAGACAAGGGGGAGGAGAAGGTAGAAGAGAAAGAAATCTTCCAAAAAGGGACAGCTTTTTAAAATCACATTTTGACTACATGCAGGTAAAAATCAAACTTTCCATTGAAAAACTGAATTGGCATTTTAATACCAGAAGGAGCTCTGAATTCATTTTTTTAAATAAGAAATGTTTCAAGATTTGCATTTTTCCTTAGAAAATCTTGCTTCATTCTTTAAATATATATATATATATACACATATGTATGAATGTTTATTATGTATATATATTCAAATTAAATGTTTAGAATTCTAGGTGCAGAGTTAGTGTTGGTCTTAGGTACCAACCATATCAACAGGTTTTACTGTCAGAGAATCTCCTATTAAGTCTCCAGGCTAGGTAAGTCGGAAGCAGCCCTTTGGCCCAGCTCTGTCACCCCACTCTTTTCATAGTATTCTCTCTCACACACCTAACAGCCCACCTCTAGGAAATATGTTTTCTTGGAAGAGGGAGTGGCAAGAAGAGACATTGGGGGAGGGGGAGAGATGGGAGGACCGGGAGAGAACACTTACTGAAAAGGATATCCCCTGATTTTTCTAATTGTACAGAATTCTCATTGAAATAAATGTGAATCAAGAGGAGCATCCAGACCTGTGACAGATTGAGTTCTGTTTAATCTCTACAGGCATAGGAAGAACATCATAGCCTAAAATCTTTCAGGAGTACATCGTTGTTTGGCAAAGTAATCAGACAATATTTTTACCTGAAACTAATACTAGTAAGTAGTAAGAGTATATTATTTTATATTTATTGTGCTTTAAAAAAATCCAATAATTTTTGTCTTCTCTTCTCCCCTTCTCCACATTTTCAGCCTCCCCCATCAAAAAAAAAAAAAAAAATCCTAAAGAGAAGAGAGGGAAAAGGAAACTGCAAATGGCATTTCACATAGCACAGAAGGAAAAGGAGAGAAGAGGAGAGAGAAAGAAACTGAGAGGCAGAGAGAGGCTGCTAAGCACTTGCCTGCAGTGACAGTGGAAGGCAGGAGCCAAGTTGAGGACCGAACCCAGGATGTAACTCCTCCATTCACTAGCCTAACCACTAAATCTTGCCTCTTCTCAGTCACCAACTCCACTTTATGATTGGACTTAAATATTCCTCCTCCTGCGGTAGACTCCAACTCACAAAACATGCTGAAAGGCAGCTTCTCCCTTTCATTTGAGCTTGAGAGGGGAGGTGTGTTTAGAAATGGTAAACTGATTGGTAGGAAATCAGGAAAGGTTTTCATTTTAAATTCAGGGTTCAAATGACAAATCCAGATGAGGAATTTTGTCTGGATTCCCATTTTCAAGAATCTGTTTTGTTTTTGTGTGCACACCCCTTACCCCTACTACACACACACACACACACACACACACACACCTCTTCCTCCTCCCCTGCCCTCAGGTCAGAAGAGTAATTCAGGAAATTTCTGTGGTGTCAAGAAAAATATGGAGAACAAACTTCCTAGTCAGGAAGTTTCTTAGAATTCTTCTACCTTTTCTGAATGAATGAATAACTCTAAGGCCAGGGAACTACATTTGCTTTACCTAAGGGTTAATCAGATCCTTCCACCAATGTTCACCTTCCAATGCTGTGACTTATATAGCATCCAGTTCAGAAGTTCCATATTCTTTTTATTAATAGCACTTTGATCTTCAAAGAACTTTATACCCACTAAGTAATTAATGCATGCACAAATCCATAAAATAGATCACTTGGATTAATCCAATTTTACAGATGGGTGAAAGTGAACCATTGAGGCCCTAGAGTTTGAGCTAGTAGAACTAGCTCTATACAATTTTCCCAGTTCAGAATCCTATCTTTTTTTTTCTATTTAACCAATTATCTTATAGATGCCTATGATTTACTGAGAACCAGAGCCTTGACTTGAAGCTAGTGAGTGGCCTTGCTACTTTTACCTCTGATGTTCATGGGACACTTTTAAATTTTATTTCATTTCTGTTCATATTGGCCCAACTGAGTTTCCTGCTTCAGGTTTCCAATGATCATTAAAAAGACTTATAAAGTTTCTTGGGATCAAAGTACTCTTAGCAAAGAACATTTTGATGAGTTAAATACAAACAAATGTGAGGCATATGGATTGCATTTCGCTTCACAATCCCCTACTCAAGGTTTATAATTCCTGAAGAAGGGGGCCTTGGGCAAAATGCTTTCGGCTTTTTACTAAATACAGAACAATGTGGGGAGAAGGGGGAGAGAAAAAAATTCAAGACAGTTTTCCCCCCACTACTGAGCACAGTCATTACTTCCTTCTGTTTAAAAAAATAGGTATGCCAGTGAGATAGCTATTTTTTGAGGTTTTTAGTTGTATTGCTAAAAGAAAGTCAGATGGTTTTCCTCCTCAAAAGAATCTGGGGAAATTCCCATGATATTACTATTACTGGTCCTTTTTTCCTCCCTAAATCTTAGCTAAAAGCACACAAAGACCAGGCTATAAACATTTGTTCTCTTGGTTCCTACAACGACACTGACTTGGAGCTAACTCTTTCTCTAAGGTATAATTGACTTTGTTCCTCTGGTCCCTTCCAGCTTGGCCCAGGATAAGGCTGAAAGGAAGTATCAATAACTTCTCCAATAATTACCATTATTTTAAACACATGAGGCAAGAGTTCAAAGGCATAAAGTAAGTTCCCACCTATTCCATAATATTATTAGCAGCAAGAACTGGAAATGAAGTGGGTGCCTATCAACTGCAAAGCAGCTAAATTAATTGTGGTATGAGAAGGTAAAGGAATCTTTCTGTGCCATGAAAAATAAGGAATGTGAAAAATGCAGAGAAGCATGAGAAGACTTGGATTAGCTGATGCAGATTGAAGTAAAATGAACCAATAAAACCACACACAAAATGACTGTAATACAAACAAAAGAAACATCATAACCAAATACTCCAGAAATAAGATGATCAGTTCAAGTCTTGGAGAAAGGTTGAGATAATGTATCTCCCTCCCTTAATTGCAGAAGTAGACTATGTATATGTGCAATGTTGCACATACTGTCAGACACAATCAGTTAATACATTTTCATGAACTGTTTTTTTTTCTCTTTTCCTATCACAATCTTCATTTCAAGTAATAGCTTACTGGGCAAGGGAGGGAATGATGATATATTTGGAAATGAATATAATCTAAAAGCAAATGTCAAAAATTGACCCAACTGAGCTTCCTGCTTCAGGTTTCCAAGACTTAGAAAGTTTCTTGGAATCAAAGCAGTCTTAGCAAAAGACTACTTTTATTTTTTAAAATAAAAATTTAAAAATAAAATACATGAGGCATTTACATTTTTATATGAGTTCAGTCACATCACAAAAAAAGATATGGTCCCTGACTTTGAGAATCATGTGACAAAACAGAAACCAAACAAATTAACTTGGACATACCTTTAGAAAAGAAATTTGAATAAGGAAGGCAATCTTTATGTGAGATAAGAGGCTTAAATTCCATCTGATTTTGGGGGGCCCTTTTCAGGTTCTAGCAGAAATTGTGATGCTGAGAACCTACCCTCTCTAACTATTTCAACCCATTTTAGGTCATTTGCTCAAATGGAAGAGAAAAAAGGGAGAAAGGGGAAAGGATAGAAAGAAAATTCTCTTTTTAAAGATGAAGAAACTAAAGTCTGGGATAGGAAAATACTTCTCTGAACTCATATAGGTAATAAGTGGAGGATACAGGATTTGAATCCAGGTCTTTTCCAGATCCAGAAGGGGGGGGGGGGAATGTAGATGAGGAGCAAGAGTTTACTCAATAGAATGCCTACTGAAGCTGTCAGTAAGAGTGCCAATTAATGTCGATTGTTATGCTGTTTTTTGTGAGGAAGGCAGCTGTCCACCAGGAACTGGACTGCATCCATCACCTCATTTCATATAGGCCACTGAACAGCTGTTAGAAGACAAGAGTTTTCATTCACTATTGACCTAGCCTGAAATTAAATTGATGGTCATTTCCCCACTCATAAATCACCTAAACCTTTCTTGAGGCCCAGGATTTTATTGTCTTATTTTAATTTTCATAAGCACATGAAACATAGGCACAAATAGAAGAAAGAGAGTAGGGGAGAAAAATAGGGAGCCATGGAAAGTATGCATAAAGTGAATTCATTCTAAATGAATTCATCAGTCAAAGAGGAAATGAAATGAATTGCCCACTGTCTTCTCAAGGTGAGTGAAAGCTGAGCTTCCAACATACTCTCCTCTCTTATCATCCACCTGCTCAAAGCCACAGGCTAAAAGAAGTTAAAAATAACCTTTACTTTGAAATTGTTCCTTCCTCTAATCTGTTTCAATCTAGTTTACATTTCAATCTAGTTGAAATGAGTTATTTTTCATAAATGTCTTTTTACAGTACCTTATAAGAAATGAATTACATTTTAAGTTATGAACATAAGATCCATGAACTATTAAAAAATATTTTGATCATTTCAGCATATAATTGTTTTCTTTGGTAATCCTCTGAATTTCAAAACATTATTCTGTTCAAAAATATTATTCTGAGAATAGGGCTAGAGATTTCATATGACTACCAAAGGGGTCCATGACATAAAAAAAGGCTGAGCTTCTGCCCTAAACATAATAGAGCCTGGCAATGACAATAGAATATGGTACACACTGCTCTATGCCATGGAAGAAGAAAAAGAAAGATTCCTCCCAGTAAGGGCTAAAGGTATTACACCTCTTGTCCAAAGAATTGCTGAATACCCATGAAGATGGAGCTAACAAGCTATTCTCCATTTCTACTACAGCTAGAATAGAATTGAACAACAACAAATAATCTGTTAGATCTTTTTTTTAATGATTTTTTTTTTATTTTTATCTTCTGGGTGAAGTACTAAGGAAAGCTGTAAATACTTCACTAGGAAGCCTAAGTTTAAGGCTAAAGGACACCTAAGAAGATGACTTCTCAATATCCCATGATTCTATTGAATTTTAATGTGAATAATAAAGAGTCTATCTACAGCCAGGATTCACATTTTACCTCTAATATATATTGGTTAAGTGATCTTAAACAAGTCACTTAAATACTTCAATGTTCTAGGCAACTCTAAGATAGAACTACAGGTAGAGAGAGTTCATTATATTAATGTAATGCCAAGTGTGGTTCCTATCCCTATTCCAGAATATATATCTTTGCTGACATAATATATTTAAGTTGAAATAGGAACAGCAAACCAATGCCATATTCATAAATCATGTTTCTGTTTACACCTAAATTACTTAGATCAATTGTTTACTAGTGGTGTATGAATATGTTGACTTAATTTGGATTCTTAGTATGATAAGCAGTATTTGTGAATTCCAACATATTTGAAAATTTCAGTCTCATTAGCTAATGACTTCTGAAGAATTATAATCAACACACACATACATACTTAGCCAAACAAGTATGTTTTAGAACTAAAGTGTAAACAAAAGAATCAAGTATAAATATTTCACTTCAAAATAATTCATGGTTATATATTAAAGATTCTAAATGTACATATCCAAAAGAACTAGTCTTTTTAACATCAGAATGAAGAATTAAAGTATGAATATACCCATAGGTATAATCCATAGGATAAATACTTCTATTGATCTTCTAGAAAAGTTAAAGAGTAATAATAATAAAGAGTTAATAATAACTAACATTTGTAAAGCTTACTGTATCAGGCATTGTGTTAAGAGTGTAGCAATTATCATCTTGATCCTCACAAAAACCCTGAGAGTTTAAGTGCTATATTTTATCCCCATTTTCCTGATGAGAAAACTGAGGCAAATAGAAGTTAAATAATTTACCCAGCATCAAATAGCTAGTCTCAAAGGTCATATTTGAATTTGGGTCTTCCAAATACTAGATCCAAACTCTGTCTTCTGTGCCACCTACCTTCCGCTAAAAAGTTTTAGGAAACTTTGCATTTTCATATTTACTTCCATAAAATGGTGTCTTGGGCTAGTAAACTTAAAAAAAAAAAAATCACAGAATGTCAGAGCTATATAGGAACCACAAAAATTACTTACAAGTGAGGAAACAAAAGGCCTGGGTAGTTAAGGGATTTTTCCAAGAAACAGTTAATGGCAAAAGCATATAGAACCTGGATTCTCTGACTTCTATGTCAAAAGTCTCAGAGTCTTTTATTTTAGCTGTACTGTTGATTCTGTGAATAACTAAGAATTGTCTCTTTGTGCCTCCATTTATCCAGGTGTGTGACAGAGGTACAAATGTCTGGGCCTGTCCATGTTGATGGTTAACAGTTTAATATCTCTTTCAAGCACTCCAGCTTTTTCTGTGGAATTCACTTTTTAAATACAAGACAGTTCTTTGATTGATGAGTTTACTCAGACCTATTTCAGTCAATATATTCTTTTTGAATAGATCTTTGGAAAAACATTCTTGGTGAACAAAATCAAGGTTTTTGGTATTAATTAACTGATTTACTCCATCTAATTTGATTGAAATTTTGGTTCTCTAAAGGAAAACAGGTAGGATTGCTTATAATTGGGGTTAATTATTAGGGATAGGCAAACTTTGCATAAAGAACTTTTGCCCAAATTCAAACTGAACTTAACCTTCAATGGGGTCTTATAAGAATGTAGTTTTCTTTTCTTTTTATTATTCATATCCACTCCCTGGTTCCAGCTAAAATTTAAAGAGGAAACTACTCAAATATTCCTCTTTTCTCTTGTGGAAAAATACTGTTTTACTAATAGTTGTTTAGACTAAAGAAGTAGCAGAGGGTTAGCTAGCAGTATGCATTTTAAAAATCATTGACTTTTAGAAGGGTGAAAAGCTTCATTAACTTAAAATTCCATACTTGCTCTAAAAGATGTTACTAAACAGGTAAAATAATTAGATAAAGAAGAGATGAACTGGTAATCATAAAATCATGCTTTCATTCAAAGCCATTGGTGAAAAATCAGCTAAAAATCAGTTTATATTTAAAAAGTATTAGGTGGCTCAGTGGATAGAGCACCAGCCCTGAAGTCAGGAGGACCTGAGTTCAAATATGATCTCAGACGTAATACAGTACTACCTGTGTGACCCTGGGCAAGTCGCTTACCCCCAATTGCCTCAGCCAAAAAAAAAAAAAAAAAAAAAAAGCATTAGTGCAATAAAATACCTTAAAACTACACTAAGACTTTTGGGACTCACTATATAGAATTGTAAAGTTTACAAAATGCTTTCATCATACTTTTGTATACAATTATTACAATATTATCATTTGAGGACATGGAAATTCAGATGCATTAAAACTTGTCCAGAGTTCTAACTAAGAAATCTCAATGTCTAGAATCAAAATAACAGCTTCTTAGAGTTGAAAAGGAGTTCAGAGGCCACACTAACTTTTTTAGAAATTCTACTTATAATATCTTCAAAAAGTGATCATCTAGACTTTATTTGTTAAGAAGTTTGGGGTTGTAGGGTTTTTTTTTTCTCCCTCATGGCAATGAGTCAACATTCTCTGGCCTTCCAACCATTCATCTTTGTTCTTCCTTCTGTATTCAAATTGTCACATTCCTCTTTCACATGAGAATGGCTAAGGATAGCTTACTACTTCCCAAACCATTGTTAATTCTTCTCTTCTCCAAAGTATAAGAACCTATTTCTTTGACTCATCTTTATTTTTTTATGTTTCACCTGACGGCTATTTGTGTTTCAAAATTTCTACTTAACTCTGGCCTTTTTATCAAGAATGCTTGGAAGTCCTCTACTTTCTTAAGAATCAATTTACCCTCAAAAAGCAATTTAATCCAAGGTGTAAACCTAGATCTTTAGTCTTTTGGAATATTGCATTCAATTTTTTTCTTTAATCGTGTCAGCTGTTATATCTTATACAATCATGACTGGCTCCTTGATATTTGAATTAATTTTTCTTGCTGCTTACACTATTTTTCCTTTGACTTGGAAGCTCTGCATTTTGTCTATTGCATTCCTAAGTGTTTTCATTTTAGGGTTTCTTTCAAGAGGTGACTAGTGGATTGTTCCTATTTCACTTACCTGATGATCCTAGGCAATTTTTATTCATAATTTTTTGAAATATTAAGTCTAGAAACTTTCTTATTCAGTTTCCAGGTAGTAACATGATTCTTAAATTCTTTTCTCCAAGAATCTACTTTTTTTTTTTGCTATGATATAATTTAGATTTTCTTCTATTCCCCACCCTCCTTTCTCCATTTCAACTTTATTTAAATATTTATCTCATTGAGTCACTAACTTCTACTTAATCTATTCTAATTTTCAGTTTGTTTCTTTGGCAAGGTTGAGTACCTCTTTTTCCAAGCTGTTCTCTTTTAAAAACTCTCTTCCTTAATTCTCATTTCTTTTCCCATTTTCCTCTTCTACTTTCATTTGATTTTAAAAATCATTTTCAATTCTTTTTTTAATCTCATTTTATTTTTTGTTTTATTTTTTAAAATCATTTTAAATCCTGTTTATCTCTTCCAAAAATTCTACTTATGCCCAAGCTGTGTTTTCTTTTGAGGATTTCCTTGTAAATGCTTTGTAGGCATTCTCTTCAAATTGGTATCCTAAGGCTCCCTATCATCATAATACCTCTTTATAGTGGAATTCTTATTTTTGTTTGTTTACTCATTCTTATAGCCTACTTCTCTACTTTGGACTTCATGTTCCATCTGGGCTTTGAGCACTTCTGGGTGGATTGCCTAAGTCTCTTTGATCCTACTGCTGCTTTCTTGGGAATATTGAGTATTATTTTATTTCATCATCTCTGGGACAGCCCAGACAACTTGTAAGCCTTCAGTGCTCCCAGAGTGGTTCAATGCAGGACAAAGTCAGGTCACTGTCATTCTGTTCTGAACTTTGCAAGTTCCTGTCCTCATTTTGGTTCTGAGTAACACTCCTATTGGCTTGCTCCTAGCTGGAATTTCCAGTAGACTGATGCTAGATGTAGCTATTGTTAGTGAGATAGAAATTCCCAAATCAGATTGATCGAACTGCAGGCTTCAATTAGTTCTGGGATTCTTTCCTTCAATATTCTGCAGAGATAAAATTACAACAGAGAACATGCCCAGAGCTACTATCTTCTCTTAACTATGTTTTTCTGACAGTACACAGACTAGAGTCCATGACTACTTTTAACCATAGAGCAATTACCCTGGGTATAGATCCTCTCCTCAGTCTGCCCTGGATGTCTGACCTAGAACTGGGTATTGAATTGCAGAGCTGCCAGTTGACATCTGTTCCTTCATCCTGTACAAGATAGGGTCCTTCTATAGTTCTGGGAGCTCTTCTTGCACTGCTGCTTAATATTGGTTCTTTTTCAGTTACTACATTATGAAATGCTTCATGTGATATCACCAGCTAGAAACCTGTTCCCAATGTCTACAAACCCTATGATGAACTGCTCTAAAAATATGACTCACTATAATTTTTTTCCTTGGTTTAATCAAATCTCAATCAAACTCAATCTAGTGATTTTTGTAGATCTTTTTTCCCCAGGAGTTGTATTGAAGGAACTCATGTACTCTTTCCAACTACTCTGACTTTTTCTCTACCACTTCTGCCCCAATTTCAATTTCTTTCAACCTGTGTTCCTATAGCATCCAAGCCTCTCACCACTTCAATTGTCCACCTTTTCATAGCGAGTAGTTTGTTGATGTCTTTCTTAAAATATGGCACTTATTTATGAATACAATACTTCAGATTTTGTGTGAGCAGAGCAGTAGGATTAACACCTTTTATTACCTGGACATAAAATCTTAATGCAACCTAGATTTAGATTTACTTTTTTCACTGATCTGAACCATTAATGCTCCATATTGAATTTGTAATCCACTTTTGAAATTTATTTTTGAAACCTAAAAGTAAAAATTTACATTTACATCCATAAAAATTTCACTTTATGATCAAAAGATATGAACAGTTTCAGATGATGAAATTAAAACTATTTGTAGTCACATGAAAAGGTGCTCCAAATCACTATTGATCTGAGAAATGCAAATTAAGACAACTCTGAGGTACCACCACACACCTGTCAGATTGGCTAAGATGACAGGAAAAAAAATGATGAATGTTGGAGGGGATGTGGGAAAACTGAGACACTGATACATTGTTGGTGGAACTGTGAACGGATCCAACCATTTTGGAGAGCAATTAGGAACTATTCTCAAGAAGTTATCAAACTGTGCATACTCTCTGACTCAGCAGTGTTTCTATTGGGCCTATATCCCAAAGAGATCTTAAAGAAGGAAAGGGACGCACATGTGCAAGAATGTTTGTGGCAGCCCTTTTTGTAGTGGCTAGAAACTGGAAACTGGATGGATGCCCATCAATTGGAGAATGGCTGAATACATTATGGTATATGAATGTTATGGAATATTATTGTTCTGTAAGAAATGACCAGCAGGATAGTTTCAGAGAGGCCAGAGAGACTTGCATGAACTGACGCTGAGTGAAATGAGCAGAACCAGGAGATCATTATACATGGCAACAACAAGACTATATGATGATCAATTCTGACAGACATGGATCTCTTCACAATGAAATGTTTCAAACCAGTTCCAATTGTTCACTGAAGATAGCCATATACACCCAGAGAGAGGGATATGAAATGTGAACCACAACACAACATTTTCATGCTCTCTATTGATGTTTGCTTGCATTATGTTTCCCTTCTCAGATTTTTTTTTCTTGTAGATCTGACTTTTCTTGCACAGCAAGATAACTGTAAAAATATGTATACACATATTCGATTTGTCAAGTATTTTAACATAATTAACATGTAGTAGGCTTCCTGCCATCTAGGGGAGGGGTGGGGACGAGGGGGGAAAAAGTTTGTAATGGAAAGATTTGCAAGGGTCAGTGGTGAAAAATTACCCATACATGTTTTGCAAATAAAAGGCTTTAATAAATAAATAAATAAATAAATAAAAATTTCATTTTATTACATTCATCTAGTTGTTAAATACTGAGATATTTATGGACTTGAATTTATCATCCAATGTATTAACTATTCCTAGTATATTTTTTATATCTTAAACAGTATATAATGGTTGAAATAATATCTACCATGATCCCTTGCAAGCAAGCTAAGCTAGTTAATATTTTTCCCCAGAAGGCTGGAAATCTGTCCAAATAGGTAGAGTGTAGTAGCCTAGCTCTGGCACAGCATAGCACAGGTCTTAACACAGGCTGTTAACACAGTCCTTAGGCCTGGCATGGTGGTGGGCTTCAGCAGTCATAGGAAGTGGAGAGAGCAGAGATGCAAGCATAGGCAGCAGAGTGGTCAGCTACCTAGGCAACCAGTCCAGTGGACTGTGGCATACATACAGTAATAACACTGATTTCAATAGATACAGCCCTTCTTTTCTCCATATGGAAACATGCCTGATCAGGAGAATATGCTAGATACTATTGTCCATGGGATTAATACCTGAGTTATCGATAGGGCTTCGTCCATAACCTAGGGCATAAAAAGAGCAGTGTCCCATGTTGGATGTCTCACTGAGATCCAAGCCACCATACCTGTTTGACCCAACATACAGACATATGTGGTAATAAGAGTGTCTGTATCTAACTGAATCTAACTATATCTTTACAGTATATCCTTTCCATGCTGTTGTTAAACAAATGTTGAATATTCTATGAGTGTCTCATTTTATTTCAATCCTGAGCCTTAACCATTATTCTGTCCAGAGTTAGGCCTAGTCTACAATTATTATTATTATTCATTCAGCCACTTCCAAATTCCCTTAACTGTACTATTTTCAAGGTGACATCTGTCTACATTGTCAACTGGAAGAAATGAGAAGATTCTCAAATTCTTAGTTGAGATCTAGGTAAATTCCATTCCCCTGATCAGAAAAGTAACCCTGTCAAAAACAGAAATTAGGTTAGTCTGTAATAACCTGTTTTCAGTGGGGCTATTATAACTTCTTAAGATTTGTCATTATCACTCAGTCATTTCAGTTACATCTGACTCTTCATGATCCGTTTAGGGGTTATTTGGCAGGGACACCATAGCACTTTGCCATTTACCTATCCAATTCATTTTACAGATGAAGAAACTGAGACAAACTGAATTAAGTGACTAGCCCAGAGTCACACAAGTAGGAAGCATCTGAGGCCAGATTTGAATTCTGGAAGATGAGTTTTTCTGACTTTTGGCCCAACATTCTATCTACTTTGCCACCTAGCTGCTCTTTTTGAGATTGTCATTTTCTAATGTCAGCAAATCATACCTTTATTAAGATGTCCTAGAATTTTTCCAGGAATCAAAGTCAGACTCATTGATCTATCTTTGGTAAATTCTATTTTCTTCCAAACTTGAAAATCAGGACATTATTTTCCATTCTACAATCCTATAGCATCTCTCCTATTCTCCACAATTTTTCAGAGATCATTGACAGTTGTTTAGTAATGTCATTTGCTATTTCTTCCTATGTTCTAGCCTCTAGTCTTTTCAAGATTTATAAATTAAATTCACTGAGGGAAGATAAGAACCTGTTCCTCGTGACCTTACCTATCTTGGGTTTCAACATCATAGTGGATCTTTTTGTTCTTTTTTTTTTCTTTTAACAGAGAAAATAGGAAAAACAAGTAGTTGAGGTCTTCATCAAGAAACATATAAACTAGTAGGGAGTAAAACCAAATAATTATTACAAATAGAAGCACTATTTTACAGTAATCAGAATTAGTACAAAAGACAAATTCAGGCAAGTTGATCTAAGAAATGTAATGAGAGATCACTCTCAACTGGAAGAGAAAAGTACAAAGAATTCATGGATGCAGTGACAACAGTTTGGAGCCTTGAAAAAAATAAAAACTTCAACAGATAGAGATAAGGGAGGAATATACTCCAGTTCAGAAAATTTTATGAGGAGAAGCACAAAGAAATATGAAAAGGGAGGCAGAGAACAGGGATCACAGAATTTAGACCTAATGGATTGTCTAAGTTTGCTGGAATGCCAAGTATGTGATGGGAAATAGCAGAGATAAGATTGAAAAGGTATGTTGGAATTATGTTGTGGAAGGGCTTGAATGCCAGGGTCAGTAATTTATTTTATAAGCTCTGGGGAACCAATTGAAAGTTTTCTAGTAGAAGGAGACATGATACATTAGTGAGATTCCCAGGCACTGGTATAAAGGACATATTAAAAAATGCATTGGCTAATCAGGAAAAATGGAGGTTTCTTGCAGGTTAGGCAAACAAGTAGTATTGTTTTTGAAGTGGAGAGACTTTTTTAATTATTATTAAAGCTTTTTATTTTCAAAACACATGCAAGGATAATTTTTCAACATTAACCCTTGCAAAACCTTGTGTTCTAAATTTTCCCCTCCTCTCCACCCTCTCCCCTAGAAAACAAGTAATCCAATATATGTTAAACATGTTAAAATATGTTAAATCTGACATATATATTTATAAAATTATCTTGCTACACAATAAAAATCAGATCAAAAAGGAAAAAAATGAGAAAGAAAACAAAATGCAAGCAAACAACAACAACAAAAGAGAGTGAAAACGCTATGTTGTGATCCCCACTCAGTTCCCACAGTCCTCTCTCTGTGTGTAGATGGCTTTCTTTATCACAAGATCATTGGAACTGGCCTCAATCATCTCATTCTTGGAAAGAGTCATGTAGTGGAGAGACTTTGGTATATTCAAGTTTATATATTAATAGAAAATATTGTTGTTGTTTTTCAGTCATTTTAACCAGAGAATGCATTTAGGATTTTCTTGGCAAAAATACTGGAATGGTTTGCCATTTCTTCTTCAGATCATTTTATAGATGAGAAAACCAAGGAAAATGGTTTAGTGACTTGCCCAAAATCACACCGCTAGTATCTGAGGGTAGATTTGAACTCATGAAGATGAGTTTTCCTGACTCCAGGCTGAGTACTCTATCCATTGCAGTACTGAGTTGCTCAGTTTATTTGCACTCAAATAATAAAGAAAAATGGAAATTAAATCTTGGAATTGCAATCAGAAGACCTCAGATCAGATGTTTACTACTTACTAGCTATGTAACTTTGGACAAGTGACTTCATCTCTCTGAAAGTTCCAGTTTCCTCATCTGTAAAGTAAATTGGTTATGGGGTTCTTAGGCTACTCTTTGATTCTCATTGTTTTTTTTATGGTGAGGCAATTTCATATTTGATTTATTAAAAAAACCCACAATGCACTGGACTTAGATGATATCTGTAACTCTTTGAGATGGGGATATAAAATATAAGTGGAAAGGGGGAAATGTTAGAGATATTACCAAGAAAGGATCTTTAGGAACTAGAAATTGATTACAAAGCAGGAGGAGGATATCAGTAAAAGAGAGAAAAGAGTTCAAGATTTCTATGAAGCTTAATGTCCATGTGACTTAATGTTTCCAAATCTTCAGTTTTATAGGTCAAAACATTATGGTTACTCACTGTTCAAAACTTGAACCATTAGTAGCTTCATATTGCCTGGTAATTTCTTAGCTTTGTACTTAATCCATACTATGGCTCCAACTTACCTTTATTATTTTATTTCATATGACTTACCTTTACAAAGTCCATATTCTAAGTAAACAGGACTAACAGTTGTGTCCTGGTCTTTTTTTTTTTTTTTTTTTTAAACCTTTCCTGCCTCTTTGCATTCAGATGGGGCATTCTCCATGCCTGGGAAACTACATCTGTGTATGTGGAAATCTTGCTCTTTTAAAGGATATTGAGGAGTTCTTTTGCTTTGATATCCTCCCTTGTCCCTTCCAATTCCAAACTGAAAATAACACCAGTCTCCTTAATTGTTTTGTTTTTAATGACATTTTCTCTGGATCTTTCCTTTAACCTTGTACCAATTTAGCTAGTATTTTGCCTATTTGTAATGTTATATTGTCCTTTTTTTCCCTTAGTTTTGAAGCTCTAAGGAGGAATTATATTGTTTTTGATCTTTTAATCTATATCGTATAATAGAGTGCTTTGCACATAAGCATGGTGCCAGATACAGAGAAACGGCCTGTGATTTCACTGTTGTAGAGAACTCCCTCTACCAATGCAAGTTAGTATCTAATAGTCTTAGAGAACTAACAAAAACAACATGGAGAAGTTAAGTAAGCAGGATCACACGGCTCATTTAGGTCAGAGACAGGAAATTACCTAAAGTCTCCCTATCTCTGAGGCCAGCTTTTTTATTTACTACACCATGATCCATCACCACAGATATACTAAGTCCTTAATAAATGTTCATTCAATCCAAATAGAGCCCTAAAGAGATTTTGGAAGTATAAATATAGATTTGGGTGCTCATTTCCATAGATATAGTCATTGAAACTCTAGAGATTATTGAAGACACTATTATTGACATTATTGTGATAATAATAATAATGACATTATTGAAGACAGACACTGCTTAAGCAATGGACAAAGGATGATATAACAGTAAATGGGAGAGAAAATCAGTTGAAGAAATAGTAGAAGAATAATAAGAATGTAGTTCCTAGACAACCAAGGAAGGAGAAGGCCTTAAGTAGAAGTGAGTAAACAGTGTTAAATAATGCAATGAGAGGGAGTATTAGAACAGGGGGGAAAAGCCAATGGATTTGAAAGGTTATATATGACCCTAAGAAATAAAGGATTAGTACTGAGTGAGCTCACAGTAGAAGACCTCAACATTTACCATAAAATCCAAGACACAATTATCCTGAACAATGAGGAAGGAATTCAAGAGCAGAATGGAGAAGAAGGTTAGAATAAGTATTGTCAAGAAAGTGATAAAGAATGAATATAAGATAAAGGACCACTTGATGTTAGATGGCATAAACTTGTAATGGATTCAATCACCACAATTTTATTTTTTTCTAATAGCATTGAGCTGATCAAACATAGGAGAAGAAGAAATATGTGTGATGGTTACCCAGGTATTACGAGGGGTAAGAACTATGAAAATTCAAAAGCAAAGAAGACATTACTGTAAATGGCTGTTTATAAGGTCAAAAATAAGAATGGAAGAAATTTAGATCAAGACAAGTTAAAGGCTAGGAAAACAAAGAAGAATAAAGGGCCACAATGGAGGATGGAGAATACATTTTCAAGGAAGATTTCAGTGTGAAAGGTAAAAAGATAACAGGTTGTACTGAGAGAGAAAATTTTAAGAGTTTTCAGTTTGGATAACCAACAAATTTTTAGAGATAGTGAAGTCTTAAGTTTTGACCATGTTGGTGGGTGACTGGTTTTCAAGGGAAGATAAGAGATTACAACAATTGAAGGACATATCAAAGAGATTTATCCAAAGAGTCAGACTACTGCTGAAAGAGGTCAGAATCTCTGGAGTTAAAGAAATAGCAACTGTAAAGCAACTCTGGATTCCAACTGGAAAAATTGGGATTTCACTGATAATGAAATAAGAATAAAATACATTCATTTTGGCATGCACATATCTGTAACAGCTTAACAAAAATCTCTATTAAGAAATTTGCTATGTAATCTTTGTTGCCCTAAAAGACAAATAATTTAATAGATATCCTTCACTTGGTAACTACAAAGTCATTAGATAATGGAAGTTTGTTTAACATATCCTATCAATAATAGCAGTGAATGGAGAGCCAAATAATCTATTTTCCCTTTTTTTTCCCTCTTCATGGAAAGTTGATACATATGTGTCAATAGTATTGACCATTTCCCTTTAGGAATTTGCTTGAAGGAAAAGCATTGGTTCCTTGAAGCAATTCTTTTATAGTGTTCTCTTAGAATAGGTAACAGACACCTTCAGTAACAGCAGCAAGGATATTATTCAGAATATAGAGTTATGATTGGAAAATACACCCTTCAAAATTCTAATTCTACACTACCAAATGTACTGTGTGAACTTGAGCTTGTTATTTCCACTGTCATATTGGAAGACTGCAGTAGTTCCTTACTTCCCCATATCACAAAGACTCAATCTATGACACTGAGCAAACCACTCACCTCCATGAGCCTCAGTTTCTTCATGAGTAACATGAGCGGGTTGGACAAAGTAAAAAGATCCAAGACAGTGGAGCTGTAGAAGTGTAAACAAGCAGCTATTCAAATTGACATAAAGAATGAACCAAACCTTTTCACACTCCAAGGTTACCTGTCAACAACAGAAAAGAAAGAATAAACAGAACTTAGAAACTAGATTTTGTTAGGTTGTTCCATTCAGTTGCTGTTATAGAGCTTTTTATTTTGAAAGGTGAGACTGTGGTAACTGAAAGTTTATCAAAGTTTTCAAAGGATCTATTATTTGAAGGCAGCTTTTACTATGATTCCATGTTATCATGGGTTGTAGTTGTTTTAGGGGTAGTCTTATGCACTAGGCTATCCTATGAAATGCCTGAGATCTTGAGGATCCATTAGTGAGGTTCCTATTTAATAAACATCTTCGCTGTCCCTTTAAAATTGGACAGTTTCTTTTTTCAGAGAAGTTGCAGACTGTTGAAAATAAAACAGGCTTCATAGCATAGAGTTCCTGAAGCTCTGAGTACAATACAATCTTTTTTATTCCTACCTTCAGTCCACACCCAAACATAACTCTGTCTGTAAGTAGTTTTTGCCACATCAAAAAAAAAAAAAAAAAACCCACAAATAATAAATCACAATAAATGAAAATGACCTGATTCTCCTAACTTGTATATATAAATGCCAGGACAATCTATTTTCCATGTTCAGGCACTAAAGAGCCAAACATTGAGTGATATAAAACTTTATTTGGGGTATCTGCTAACCATCTTCCTCTTTCTCAAATGATCATGGTGACAGTATAGTAATAGAAGACATAGGAGACTAATCCCTGTGCTGCTATGTGCTTGTTTTCATAAGCCAACATTTATGTAGTACCTACACTGTTTAGGAAGAAACCACCATGTGCCTTTTTTTTTTTTACTTTGTCCATATGTGTCTTGTCTCCCCTAAAAAGATTTTAAGTGGGGCAGCTAGGTAGTGCAGTGGATAGAGCACCAGCCCTGAAGTCAGGAGGATCTGAGTTCAAACCTGGCCTCAAGACATTTAACACTTGCTAGCTCAGCAAAAAAAAAAAAAAAAAAAAAGATTTTAAGCTATTGAAAAGCAGATACAATCTCTTAAACTTGTTTTTCATTCTGGCAACTAACACAATGCCTTTTACATATACATTACTCAGGTTTTATTGGTTTATAGTACATAATGTTTACTTCTTTGACAAGTGTCAATCACTCATCTATCATACTATTCTGAAGACAGGGGAAATAAAAATTTCTCCCCACTATTTCTGTGCCAGAATCATATCTTTTGTCTGAGCACCTCAGCATTTCAGTGATAGGTGTTGTAAAAATGTGTAGATAGATAATAAAACTGTAACATTTTCCATAAATTATTGAACTAAAGTCATTTCCTTTTTTCCATCCATTTTTAATGGTTTGCAGTACACATGCTGACTCAGAGTGAGATTGCTTTTTAAAATATGAGGTGGTCTTAGTTTACTCATTTGCATATATCCCAGAATGCAATAAACTGCAGTATATGCTAGGAAATTACCAACTAGGTCATAAGAATATCAAGACTAGGACAGAAATTTAAAGAAAGAGGAAGATTTGTGGAAATGGAATGTGCAGATCTATTATTTTGGTTTTCTTGAAGAAAATAGCCTTTTCATCATATTATTTGTTAGGTTTATGATAAATTGCATGATGATCCTGCTCTCTCATTGAAATCTCCCAATGAGCAATGTCCCATTAAGATACACATTAACTTTTATTTCTGTAACTTCTACAGATACTTACCATATACTTCAGTCACCTGACAATTCACACAGGTAATCATTTTGCCCCAATCAGTTATTTTGCATCTCTTCAACTATTGCTTATTCCATAAACTCTTAATAAAGTGATGAATCGGTAAGTGGGCAATGTATCAGAAGGAAGAATAAAAAGGACAAATGATGAAAAGTATGAGGTAAGATTAAATATGTATGATTGTTATGAGTACGCAGAAAATATACCAGACACTGTCCCTATTTGTAAATGGTTAAATACATTTGGTTCTCTATTGTTTTGTTTTGTTTTGTTTTTTCTTTTTCAGAAAAAGGTACTGTTCTCTTTCCAATACCATAGTACAGTTGAACTATTTTTGTATGTACATCAAATTTTATAGAGTAGTTTTTGCCATATTGAAAAACATTCAAATAATAAATCACAATAAATGAAAATGACTTGCTTTCCTTAAAGTATATAAAAATGCCAGGGCAATCTGCTTTCCATGTTCAGACACCAAAGAGCTAAACATTGAGTGATATCCAACTTTATGAGACAGATAAAAATGAAATAAAAAATGAGTGAGTAGATAAACATTTAAGTAGATAAATGTCACCAAATAGAAATGACTGCATAGTTTGTAACAGTCTGTATTTTTTCCTTGTTTCGTGTAAAAACTTTAATATATTGCAGTCTTCCACAACATTAGAACAAAGAATTCAAAAAAGTCTCAGCCTACATTTATAGAACAAAGTATATAAAATTTGCAGCTACCTTCAATTTGCTTCATGTGTTTTCTATTCATAAGGACTAGGATTGGGACTGTTAGGAATTTCATATATAGGAAAAAGGCCCAGATTGAGTAAATCCACTCTGCCAAATTAGATTGTCACTTTTCTTGCAATTGATAATTTTAGAATAGTAGTGTCAAACTCCTTTAGAAACAGATCCTTATTTTTCTACATTGACTTAGAAAACCATAAATGAGCATTATCTTTGCTTTAATATATTTTAGTTTATTTTGTTAAACATTTCTCACTTACATTTTAATCTGCTTCAGACTTCATTAGGGCGTTTCACACTGCTTGTTAGACATTTTTGACCTGGAGAACTGGAAATTTAAATGACTTGCCTGTGATCACTCTATTAGGTAAGACCTGAACCCAGGACATCTTTCTGTCTTTAAGTATAGCACTAAACTATACTTTTCCTTTCTTTTCATAAAGCCTAAAAATAAAGCCAAATATCTACATGTTCATCAGAGAAAATCTGGCTTTTGATTATATATTTTAAGATAGAATATTGAGAAATGATAAATCTGAAGAACTGTCTCCTATTTTATATCCTTTGATACTATGTATAAAAAAGAAAAAAGGAGAAAGGCATAAAAGAATATAAAAGGAAGAGAACTAGTTATAATCATTTCAAGTGTGACAACTTTGCCACTGATCTGATAGAGCTACTCTATTATTACGTATTCTATCATCCTATAAAATGGTTATACTCAATTTTTTAACAAATAACTTCTTCAAAAGATATCTTTCATTGGCCAGTGATGTGCTCTACTATGTATTATTTGTTGAGGCTGATAGGTTGTATGTAGTGGATAGAAAACTGGGCCTAGAGTCAGGAAAATTTGAATTCAAATATAGTCTCAAACACACTGAGGAAATCACTTAAACTCTGTCTCATTTCCTCAATTGCAAAATGCAGATAGTGTCTATCTCACTGAGTTGTTGTGTGGATTAAATGAGATAATGTTTATGAAATACTTAGCCCATTATCTGGCATGTAGTAGATGCTATGTAAGTTCATATTTTCTTCCCTCTACTTCTTTTTTATAAAAAGGGGGAGAACAACTAAGTGGTGCAATGGATAGAGCACCAGCCCTTCAGTTCAAATCTGATCTCAGACACTTAACACTTCCTAGCTATGTGACCCTGGGTAAGTCATTTAATCCCAATTGCCTAAGCAGAAGGGAATAAGGGGGAAATTTAGGTTTAATATCAGGAAAATTATTTCCTAACAATTAGAACTGAACAAAATGGAATGAGTTGCCTGGGAGGGTAATTAATTTTCCCTTCATTGGAAGCTTTGAATAGACACTAGATGACTACTTGTTGGAAGTGTTATTGTGAAGATTGCTTTTGAAGTACAGATGGTGCTACAAATCTCAACAGCATTGACATTATGCCTTTTAAAGTGAAGACATACCTATAAAGTCAATAAATAGAAAGCAAGATTCAGAATCATGAAGTTCTCAGTTGAAGGAGACTATATGATATGCTGGACAAGTCACTTAACCTCTGAAAGGTACAAATAAAATTTTTGAAGACTGAACTTTCAGAGAAAGTAGGAATTTGCTTTGGTAAAAGGAATTTACTCCTCTGGGAGATCCCTATAAGAATAACAAAAAAAATTACAAGTTAGGTCTTTCTCCTCTTCTTCATCATTCTTCTCCTACAATACATCTTTGTAGACATATATACATAACTACATTTTGCCAAGTCATTTCATGTACAGTAAAATATACATATATCTAAATAGTGGCTATGTTTCTATTTATATATTATAGATGCAGTAGATGCAATACACATATATAATATACATGTATGTGTATTATGCTATATTGTGTAATACATGCTATATAAAATACAAATTGCATGTACAAAATGTGCAATATACATATACAATGTATATATAATATATGTTACAAATACAAGATACACACAGACACAAACACACATGTACATATAATTACCAAACAGCAATCATTTCCCCATTTGGAAGAGAGTTCCTTATACCAGTGAAATTACAGGTCCATTTCTTATCCTTGTACCTATGTGCCCTTTACTCAAATCTTACAAATATATAGGGACAAGTATGGAATCAAAACAATTCCACTCACATGTATATCTAATTCTTAGAGCAATGCCAACATTGTCACAGCACACACAATCCCTTCTATTATTTCAAGTGACTGATAGTTGCAGGTATTTTTACAACTTGAGAGGGAGAAGGTGAGGAGGAAGAGTTATTTACCTTAGAGATCAAGTGAGGAGTTGTTTTTTTTTTTTTTTTTTTTTCCCCAGTACTCCCTGATTAGTTTACTGGCCTTTTTCTATAGCATGGATAATTCCCTGATTTCAGATTTAGAGTTACTATTTCTGTGTCAGCTGAAACATAAAAAATCAAATACACTGTTACAAAGAAACATTAAAAATGAAATACACTGTTACAAAGAACACTTCCAGTAGATTTTTGAAGGTAGCAGTGTTTGAAGTATAGGATGCCTTTCAGGAACTCTTTGTTATCAAGTAAACTATAAAGCCACAATGTGGTATGTATGCACAGTTATGTTATGGTTTAGAAAAAGAGTTTTAGACTTGGAGTTAGAAGACCTTCATTCAAATCCAGATTTGTCACTTAATAGATCCAAATCACTTTACTAATTAGGTCAAGTCAGAAACTCCTTTAAACCAGGGGTCATATGCACACTTTCTGTTTTCTTATTGACTATTCCCAATATATTTGCTAGGATTAAAAAAAAGTGATAGCCTTTTTCTAAAACCAACTGTTCCCCAAAGCTCCCAAACATAAACAATATCAATATTACCACCAACAGAGAGAAAAGCCATACTACAGTACCTGGCTTTTGCTTTTGTTGTACATAGTTAGCAAATCATTTTTATCCATCTATCAATGGTATTGCATGTACAAACAAAGACAGGCATGTGTGTCTATGTCAGACACTATTTAAGCAACTGAATAGGCCAATTTGGTGTGGCTTTTTGTATTCTTGGTATCTCACCACTCCCTTCCTTCCCATAGTCCTTGGGCCCTGCCTCAGTACTAGCAAGTTACATGCTTTTGCAGATCACCTTATTCACTGTCATAACATGATAGAGAATGGTAGAAGACATTCTTAGATGAATGAGACCAATTAATTCTGCCAGTGACCTGTTCCTCCTGCTGAAATTGTGACCTATTTATTTAACTGAGGGTATAGCAGAAGGTGAGGAAAGCAATCATTGAATTGGCATTTCTTAATAGGAAACTAATAATATTAATAGTTTTATTATTATTAAATCCATCATACTGCTGAAATATATTTTCCATGAAGTACTTACCACTGTAAAAAAGAAACCAACAGTAGAATCAGTACAAGTCTCTGGTCCTTTACTCTCCTGAAAAGTTCAGTTAACCTAGAGGCCATATTTCTCCTGAGATTTTAGAAACAACTCTTTTCTGATGAATTTCATGCTTTTCTATCTTCAGAAGAAAATAGCATCAATTGCTTCAAAGAGCTGAGCAAAGTAATAAGGGATGACCTAAACACTTAGATATTCATTTTATTATCTTGGATATAAAATATACTTAGGCAGCATTGAGGAGCATTGCAGCTATGATGAGAAACTTAATGAGGCAGCCACGGCTACAACAATGGACAGGACACCAGGCTTGGAGTCTGGTCAAATCACTTAACTCTGTTGGCCTCAGTTTACTCATCTGTAAAATGAACTGGAGAAGGAAATAGCAAACCACTTTAGTATCTTTGCTGAGAAATCCCAAATGGGCATGACAAAAAGTTGATTGTGACTGAAATAACTCAGCAACAACAATAAAACCTCTGCTGTAGGCAGATCACATCTGGGATACTGTGATCTATAATGGACCTGCAAATGAAGATGAACTGAAGGGACTAGGCAATCTAGTCTAGAGAAGCATAGACTGAGGAAGTGCATGACTATGATCTTTTTAAGTATGTGAAAAACAGGCATGGGAAACAGTTATTAAACTCATTCTATTTGGTCATCAAGGACATAATTGAGACTAATGGGTATAAATTACAGAAAATTCTATTTAAATTCAATATGAAGATAAACTTCTAACAATTATAACAATCCAAAAGTAGAACAAATTGTGTCAAAAAAAAAGTGAAGGATCCAACCTAAATATAACAATAGTGTCTTTATATATCTCATTTGATCCTCACAGCAACCCTGAGAGGCAAGTGTTATTACTATTCCCATTTTACAGATGAGGAAACTGCGACAGCCATAAATTAAATGACTAGCCCAGAATCTAGTCTATTGGTTTACATAGTAACTCTTTGAAGCTAGACTTGAATTCAGGACTTTTTGACTTCAGATCCAGTCATCTGTCCTGTGCAAACTTAGCTACTTTTATAAGAGTTACTGGAAATCTTATACAAAAGGCTGACTGACCTCTCACTGATATTGCAAAGATTTTTATTTGAGCATAAGTTGGAGTGTTTTCGTGTTTTGTTTCAGAAGGAGACCAAAGAACTTGTGGGGGAGATGTCCCAAATAGGTTGGGATAAATGATCTTTATTATTTCCTCCAGCTCTAAGATCTTATCTTTCTGTCTCTTTTCTGAAGAATCTATTCTTTTCTGAAAACAAAGGCAAAAGTAACTATAGCAAGTGTAACAAAGCCTATGAATTGTCCATTCCCTTATACTGTGAAAGATACAAAAATAATGTCAAATGTTACTCCTGACTTTAAGGAGATTATAATCTAATTGAGGATCAAAAGCTAACATAGTAAAAATAGAGTTCAAATAAAAATAAACTGTATGGCATCAGCTAAAAGTACAAAAAAAAATTACAGGAAAGTGAAGTGAGTATAGACCGAATAAATAGAGGAATCTTTATGGAGGAGGTGAGATTGAGGTAAGTAGCATTTGGAAAATAATACAAAGAGGGAAGGGTGAATCAGCAAATGTTAGAGTTGGAAGGTAATATAGCCCAAGTTCCTCATTTAACAGATGAGAAACTGATAGAGACTACATGCCTTACACACTCACACAGCTAGTTAGTGAGAGAGGGCAGAATTCAATCCACCTTGACTCAATTCCTCATTCACATTACAGTGAATTTTTCACTATACTAGTCACACTTCTCTCAATATTAAGAACAGTATAGTACAAGTAAAGGAATTATTCTGGAGAGTAGTGGCAAAGATATTTACAAAAAGAGGCCTTAGACTATGAATATGCTTCAAAGTTAAAAGCCCTTTCAAAACTAGCCTAGCAGTTTAGACTTCATGTTGATTGGAATAAAAATCTTTGCAAGCTCAGGAGCAGCAGAGCTTGTAAGCAAGCTTGTATACTGTAAGCAAAATTTTTAGAAAAATTAAGAAGTAAGCCTGAAAATAGCAAGATTAATAAGGAAATCCTTGCAATGATCAAAACAGAAGGTTACAAGAACCTAATGCTGAAATAGTGGGAATGGAAAGGAAGAATAAGCTAAAGTAACATTTTAAATGAAGACAAAGTTCATGGCACACTTAGATGTAGGAGCATGAGATAAAAGGAAAGAGTCAAAGATGGCTTCAAAATTTCTAGGCTAAAAGGCTGAAAATATGGTTCAATTACATTTTTAATTTAATGTTATCATCTGCAAAGAGAAAAGATTTTCCATCCTTTTTGCCTTTTGCCTAATTATTCCCTCAATTTCCTTTTCTAACCTTACTATCATTGCTAGCACTTCTAGAATTCTACCAAATAGTAAGAAAAACAATGGACATCCTTGCTTTATTTCTGATCTTGTAAAGGTTTTTAGTGTTTCTCCATTATAAATAATAGGTGCTGTTCATTGCATTAAGGAAAAGTTTCTTTATTCCTATGCCTGTAAATTAGTGTTCTTGACATAAATTAATACTTTATTTTGTCTGTGGTTGTTTATGTGTCTATTGATATAATCACATTTTTGCTTATTAATATAATATACTTATAATTTTCTTAATGTTGAACCATTCATAGTTCAACATTCAGAGTATAAATTTAATCTGTTATAAATGAATTGTCATTTGAATATACTATGAAAAAATTGTAAATTTAAATATTTAATGAAATATTTCTATCAGTATTCATCAGTAAGACTGGTTTATAGTTTCCTGCTTTATGTCTTCCTGATTTATTAACCAATTTATATTTGTCTTAAGGCAGTGAAATGCAGTGGAAAAATCACTGAAGTTAGACTCATAGCACCTGAGGTCAAATCCTAACTCTGACACTTAATACCATTTAAACCTTTAACAATAAAAACAATCACTCAATTAACATTTATTATGTACCTTCTGTATGTCAGGCACTGTGTTCTAAATTGGGGTTAAAAACACAAAAATTTCTGAATCTTAATTTTTTCATAGTCTACATGATTCCTTCCAACAGTATAGATATAATTTAATGACCTATTTTTTCAAATAATTTATATAAAATAGGAATTTGATAAAATTCACTAGTAAATCTATCTGGACACAATTCCCCCATCCCATTCCCACCTTAGGAAGTTCATTTAAAATTTTCAATTTCTGTTTTTGAGATTAAGTTATTTAAATTCTTTACTTTTGTTCTATTAATCTTACTATTTTATACTTCTATAAATGTTTGACATTTAAAACAAGTTTTTAGTTTATTGGCTTACAATTGGACATAATCATTTTTAACATTTTTTTATTTCCTGTTCATCTGATGTTAATCATACTTTTTCATTTTTATTTTGACAATTTGGTTTTCTTTTCTCCTTTATTTAATTAAATCATGATTTGTTATTTTATTGGTCTTTGAAAAAAAATCTGGTCAATAAGTTAAGGTTTTCTTTATTAGTTCTTTAATACTTCTGGTTTTTAATTTTGCATTTTCTTTGATTCTAAAAATTTTTATGTTCACTGAGTAGGTTGATTTGTCAAATGGCATGATAAAGATAAAACTATCACAACATGCTAAAAGAATGGGCTAAGTCAAATTAAATAAAATTTGATAAAAATATAGGTAAGGTTTTAAACTTACATAGAAGTCTTACCCAAAAATAATACTCAAGTACAAGATGAAGATATGATTAGATACAATTCATGTGAAGAGGAGTCTAGGTATAGTTAGTGCAAGATCATGGTGAATTAAAAGTGTGACATGGCAGCCACTGTAAACTTATATTGTATTAACAATTGAAAATTAAATTTCATCAAATATTTATTCATTACCTATCAGGGCCAAGACACTAAAATATAAGGTATAGGGGGAAAGGCATTATGTTCATAATGAAAGAGGAAATTTTCCCATTCTAATATGACCTGGTCAATGAATCAATCAGCAATTTATTTCGCACTTACACCCTTCCAGCACTTTGCTTAGTGCTAAGGATAGAAACAAACACCAATCTGTAACTTCTGGGAGCTTGCATTATAATAAGGAACACATATACAAATAGGTATGTAGGACACACAAAGTAAACACACAGTAACCTCAGAAGGGAAGACATTAGCAGTCTTGGTGACTGGGAAAAAACTCCTGTAGAATGTAGCATTCGAATTGAATCTTACCATATCCAAAATGTCAAGCTGAAGGATAAATAGAAAGCTATGAGAAAATGAATAGAAGAGTAAGTTTTGAATTTTAATTCTTCCTGAAGAGAAGAAATCATGATGCTTGATGGCGTCCAACTCAAATTGAAATGGACCCCAGTGAGCCAACTATTAACTTAGAAAATCATGTAATTAACATTATATTTTTATTTTGTTAAATATTCCCTAATTACTTTTTAATGTTGTTCAAAAAATACTCAATGTTGTGGCCCTAGAGAATTTGACACATCTGATATAAATAATTTGTCGGGCTTTGAGCTAGCAAAATAAGTCAAAGTTTGAATTTGGGGAAATTTTTGGCAAAATTTGAAGGGAAATAAAGAAAAAGTGAATGAAATATATAGGCTCCAGGCCTACATATTGATACAGATTCTGATAGGGATTGGGAAAGCAGTTTTTAGTTCACAAGACATATGTGATGAAATCACAATGGGATTCTTTTTGCCAAAAGATATCTTCTATTCACATGAAAAAATCCAAATATGAATTACAACATGCTTTTGGAGGGAACAACTTTTAATAGAGACTCAAAGGAGGAGGGGGGAAAAGGTGAGGTCTAGAGAGTGACAAAATGTGTAATGAGATATTGAAATTATCTTAAAGAGGTTAACAAAAAAGTCTGAGAAAACAAACTTCCTTTTGTGTGCAATTATGGTTAATAGAGATCAATTATGACTGTCTTAGCTATGCTAATAAGACAGTCTGCCAAAGATGACCTTTTTGGTGTTCTGATTATGATTGATAATAGGAGAAGGGTGGGCTCATTTTAGCATTTTTTTGACAAGGAAACAGAATAAGCTGGTTTAGAGTTCACACCAATTTTACTTCTAATATGAAAACAAGAAAAAAATAAGGATAATTAAGAAGGACTTTAAAAATTCAAGAAGAATTAATGAAGAATAAGGAGAACTGGGAAGTATAATCAGGAGAAAAGTAGAACCTCAAAAAAAAAAGAAGGTAGCTGACAAGACAAAGTTATCAAGAAAAGGTAAGTGATCCACCTCTCACAGCCACATCTTGTCTAAGATGACAGAAAAAGATAATGATGAATGTTGGAGGGGATGTGGAAAAACTGGGACACTAATACATTGTTGGTGGAGTTGTGAACTGATTCAACCATTCTGGAGAGCAATATAGAACTATGCCCAAATAGCTTATCAAACAGTGTAAGCTCTTTGGTCCAGCAGTGTCTCTGGGCTTACATCCCAAAGAGATCATTAAAAAAGGGAACAGGATCCACTTGCACAAAAATGTTTGCAGTAGCCTTTTTTGTAGTGGCAAGGAACTGGAAACTGAGTGGATGCCCATCAGTTGGAGAATGGCTGAATAAGTTATGATATGAATGGAATGGAATATTATTGTTCAATAAGAAACAATCACAGGCAGCTAGGTGGTGCAGTGGATAGAGCACCAGCCCTGAAGTCAGGAGGACTTGAGTTCAAATCTGATCTCAGACACTTAACATTCCCTAGCTGTGTGA
>JAJPUD010009448.1:0-26953 GCA_023553655.1 Myrmecobius fasciatus
TATCACCATTACTGTTCAATATTGTATTAGAAATGCTAGCCTTGGCAATAAGACAAGAAAAAGAGATTAAAGGAATTAGAGTAGGTCATGAGGAAACCAAATTATCACTCTTTGCAGATGATATGATGGTCTACTTAGAGAACCCTAGAGAATCAACTAAAAAACTATTAGAATTAATCCACAACTTTAGCAAAGTTGCAGGATACAAAATAAATCCACATAAATCATCAGCATTTTTATACATCACCAACAAAATGCAACAGCAAGAGATACAAAGAGAAATTCCATTCAAAATAACTATCGATAGTATAAAATATTTGGGAATATATCTGCCAAGGGAAAGTCAGGATCTATATGAGCAAAACTACAAAACACTCTCCACACAAATAAAGTTAGATCTAAACAATTGGAAAAACATCAAGTGCTCTTGGATAGGTCGAGCGAATATAATAAAGATGGCAATACTACCTAAACTAATCTATCTATTTAGTGCTATACCAATCAAACTCCCAAGAGATTATTTAACTGACCTAGAAAAAATAACAACAAAATTCATCTGGAAAAACAAAAGGTCAAGAATTTCAAGGGAATTAATGAAAAAAAATGCAAATGAGGGTGGCCTAGCTGCACCAGATCTAAAACTATATTATAAAGCAGTGGTCACCAAAACCATTTGGTACTGGATAAGAAATAGAGTAGTGGATCAGTGGAATAGATTAGGTTCACAGAACAAAATACTCAATGACAATTGTAATCTAGTATTTGATAAACCCAAAGACCCCAGTTTTGGGGATAAAAACTCACTATTTGACAAAAACTGCTGGGATAATTGGAAACTAGTCTGGAAGAAATTAGGCATTGACCCACACCTAACACCATATACCAAGATAAGGTCAAAATGGATTCATGATCTAGGCATAAAGAATGATATTATAAACAAATTAGAACAATGTAGGATGGTTTACCTCTCAGACCTGTGGAGGGGGAAGGAATTTGTGACCAAAGAAGAACTAGAGGTCATCATTAATCACAAAATAGATAAGTTTGACTATATCAAGTTGAAAAGTTTTTGTACAAACAAAATGAATGCAGACAAGATTAGAAGGGTAGCAGTAAACTGGGAAAATATTTTTACATCCAAAGGTTCTGATAAAGGCCTCATTTCTAAAATATATAGAGAATTGACTCAAATATATAAGAATTCAAGCCATTCTCCAATTGACAAATGGTCAAAAGATATGAACAGACAATTTTCAGAGGAAGAAATTGAAACTATTTCCGGTCACATGAAAAGGTGCTCCAAGTCACTATTGATCAGAGAAATGCAAATTAAGACAACTCTGAGATACCACTACACACCTGTCAGATTGGCTAAAATGACAGGAAATGATAATGATAGCTGTTGGAGGGGATGTGGGAAAACTGGGACACTGATACATTGTTGGTGGAACTGTGAACGGATCCAACCATTCTGAAGAGCAATTTGGAGCTATGCTCAAAGAGTTATCAAACAGTGCATACCCTTTGACCCAGCAGTGTTTCTACTGGGCCTATATCCCAAAGAGATTTTAAAGGAGGGAAAGGGCCCCACATGTGCAAAAATGTTTGTGGCAGCCCTTTTTGTAGTGGGAAGAAACTGGAAATTGAAAAGATGCCCATCAATTGGAGAATGGCTGAATAAATTATGGTATATGAATGTTATGGAATATTATTGTTCTGTAAGAAATGACCAACAGGAGGATTTCAGAGAGGATTGGAGAGACTTGCATGAACTGATGCTGAGTGAAATCAGCAGAACCAGGAGAACATTATACACAGCAACAAGACTATACGATGATCAATTTTGATGGACATGGTTCTCTTCAACAATGATGTGATTCAAACCAGTTGTGCTGCGATGAAGATAGTCATATACATCCAGAGAGAGACCTGTGGGAACTGAGAGTGAACCACAACACAGCATTTTAACGCTTTCTGTGAATATTTCCATGCATTTTGTTTTCCTTCTTAGGTTGTTTTTTTCTTCTTCTCTTTCTAGATCTGATGTTTCTTGTTCAGAAAGATAACTGTATAGATATGTATACATGTATTGTATTTGTCATATAATTTATCCTATCTAGCATGTATTAGATTACCTGTCATCTAGGGGTGGGGGGCGGGGGGAGGGAAAGGAAAAACTTGGGAAAAAAAAAGTTTTTTTGCAAAGGTCAATGTTGAAAGGTCACTCATATGTTTTGCAAATAAAAAGCTTTATTAAAAAAAAAAGAGTACGAGTCTCCTTTCTTTCAGCAAGTCACTCAGTCTGGCAATTGAGGAGTCATTTTTGAGTTCACTCTTCTGACCCATATATTTTGGTGTTACTAAGGATTGTAAATTTTAATTTTGTAACATGTTTTACTAATAGCCAGATAGAAGAGTGGATGAAGCATTGGGATTGCCATTAGGAAGACATTTTCATTAGTTCAAATCTGACTTCAGAAACTAGCTGTGTGACCCTGTTTGCCTTAGTTTCCTCATCTGTAAAATGAGCTGGAGAAGGAAATGGCAAATCACTCCATTATCTTTACCAATAAAAAAAAAAATCCAAAGAGTTGGACATGACTGAAACAATCAAAGAATCACAAAATATATCTTACACATATCCTATTCTCTCCTCTGACACTTCCACCATCCTGAAGTAGGCTGTTTAACACCTCCTACCTGGATTATTGAAATAGCTTTGTGATTCATCTCCCTGCCTCAAGTCTTTTCCCACTCCAATCCATCCCTCATTTAAGCTGTCAAATTAATCTTTTAAAATACAGATTTAAATATTTTTCATTCTATCCCATATAAAAAATTCAGTAGGTATCTATCATTTTCAGGATGAACCATGAAATCTTCCATTTGGAATTCAAATTGCCTCCTAATTTGTCCTCCTAATATTTTTCCTGTCTTATTATACCTTATGTCTCTTCCTTCCCCTCCCCCCTGGCAACACACAGACAGTCTTCTTGACTAAGAAATTATATCTCCAGACTGAATGTTTTCACTTGATGTTTCTCAGTTATGGAATTGTCTTCTTCCTCAGATATGCCTTTTGGCTTCCTTTATATTTTAACTAAAATTCTGGTTTTTATATTAAAGCTTTCCTTATATCATTTATATGAGAGTGCTTTTTCTTTATTGATTATCTCAAAATAATACTGCACATAGTATTTGTATACATAAGCAGTGAATTTTTTGGCTTTTCTTTGTATCTCAGGGTTTAGTTTAATGCCCAGTCCATGATAAGTGTTTAAATGCTTCTTGACTGACTGATTAGAGTCACCTTCACTTAGTACCTCTTAATTCCTCAAAAACAACTCAACTCCCCTTTCACTATTTGTTCCTATTCTTACCAGTTTCATAAACTTTTTTTAAAGATCATTAATGATTTTCTAGTGGATAAATTCAATTACTTTTTTATTTGGTACTTTCATTCTAATTCTTTAGCAGCATTTCACATTGGGGACCACTTCTTAATATCTTGCCCTTTATTGTCTTTTATAACATTGCACTTTCATGGATTTTCTCTTTTCTGTTTTACTATTCTTTTAATGTTTATTATTTTCCTGGTCCTCATTCTCACTACTTAATCTTAAATTATGTTCTAAGTTCTGCCTGATATGAATATCTCCAGCAATTTTATTCTTGCTCATGACTTGAATTATTAATTCCATGAAGATGGTTCCTAAATCTACAGCTCAAAAACTGGCCCTAAGTATTGGTTCTCTATTTTTTCACCACCAACTAGATATCACATCCAACAGCATCTCATAATTAAAATATATAAAACTGAACTTATTTAACTTCCCTTTATACATTTTCCTATATTGTCTCTTTCTCTTAATGACATAGAAATCTTAGTTTCTCAGACTTATTATCTGTGCCAACTTTAATGACTTCATCTTCTTTATACCACAAATTCAATCAATTAATCATAAAATTTCTATATTTGGAAGCATTCCTAACATCTTTTCTCTCATTTTCATTCTCATTGACAGATAACTTGATTTATGTTCATATCTCTTTTCACAGGCTATTTTGGTAAATTCCTAACATCTTAATAACTCTAGTCTATATCCTCTCAAATATATTTTTCACATTCTGCCAAATAATCATATAACTCCTCTAAGTTTTTCATGGTTCCCCATCGAATATGGAACAAAGGGAAAACTCTTCATATTGGAATTTCAGGTTCACAATCTAGGATTAATTTCCCTACATACATTTTACAATCCAACTAAACTAGATCTTATAAGTTTCTTAAGTGATTTGGCTTTCATTTCTACATCTCTGTTAATATACCATCTCTTATGTCTAGCTTCTTCTTCTCACCTCTCCTATCTCTATCCATCTCAGAATCAAAGAATTTGAGTTAGAAGGAACATGAATAGTCATCCAATCCAACCTATACAAGAAAAAAAAAATTCCTACTCTGATATATCTGGCCAGTCTTTCTACCTGGGAACTATGCTTTAATGCAGTCCAAAATTGCAAATACTTTTTTCACTTTTACATAGCATTGTTAACTCATATTGAGCTGGTAGTCATTTAAAACAGAGGTGCCAAACTATGTCCAAATCTGATTAAAATATAATTGGGAAATGTTTAGCAAAATAAAAAAAATAAAATAGAACATAGCTAATGCTTTCAAAATCAATATGTTGCTTGAAGAGAACATTTCTTTTTAAATTTGACACCACTGCATAAAGGACGGAAAGGGATCCACATGTGCAAAAATATTTGTGACAGCCCTTTTTGTAGTGGCAAGAAACTGGAAACTGAGGGGATATCCATCAGTTAGGGAATGGCTGAGTAAGTTATGGTATATTAATGTTATGGAATATGGAATGTTCTATAAGAAACGATTTAAGAAAGCCCTGGAGAGATTTACATGAACTGAGGCTAAGTGAAATGAGCAGAACCAGATCATTGTACATAATAATAAATAATAAATAATAAAATGATCAATTCTGATGGACCTGGCTCTTTTCAACAATGAGATGATTCAGGCCACTTTCAATGATTTTGTCAGGAAGAGAGTCATCTGCACCCAGAGAGAGGATTGTGGGGACTGAGCATGGATCAAACATAGTATTTTCATTCTTTTTGTTGTGGTATGCTTGCATTTTGTTTTCTTTGTTACTTTTTCCCCTTTTTGATCCAGTTTTTCTTGTGCAGTATGAAATTATAGAAATATGTGTAGAATTGTACATGTTTAACATATATTGGATTAATGCCATCTAGGGGAAGGAGTGGAAGGAAAGTAAAGAAAACATTTCAAACACAACGTTTTGCCAGGGTGAATGCTGAAAATTATGCATATATAAAAATGTTTGTGGTAGCTCTTTTTTGTAGTGGCAAGAAACTGGAAACTGAATGGATGCTTGTCAGTTGGAGAATGATTGAATAAGTTATAGTATATGAAAGTTATAGAATATTATGGTTCTGTAAGAAATGACCAGCGGGATGATTTCAGAGAGGCCTGGAGAGACTTGCATGAACTGATACTAAGTGAAATGAGCAGAACCAAGAGATTGTTCTATACGGCAACAAGATTATATGATGATCAATTCTAATGAATGTGGGTCTCTTCAACAATGAGATGATTCAAACCAGTTCCAATTGTTTAGGGATGAAGAGAGCCATCTACACCCAGAGAGAGGACTGTAGGAACTGAGTTTGATATACAACATAGAATTTTCACTCTTTTTGTTGTTGTTTGCTTGCATTTTATTTTGCTTCTCTTTTTTTTCTGGTTTGATTTGATTTTTCTTGTGCAGCCAGATAATTGTATAAATATGTATGCATATGTTGGATTTAACATATATTTCTACCATGTTTAACATATAATGTACTACTTTCCAGCTAGTGAAGGGGTTGGGGAAATGGGGCGGGGATTGGAACACAAGTTTTTGCAAGGGCTAATGTTGAATAATTGTCCACATATATGTTTTTTTTTTTTTTTTGCTTTTTTGCTGAGGCAATTAGGGTTAAGTGACTTGCCCAGAGTCACACAGCTAGGGAATGTTAAGTGTCTGAGACCAGATTTGAACTCAGGTCCTCCTGACTTCAGGGCTGGTGCTCTATTCACTGCAACACCTAGCTGCCCCTTTGCATATGTTTTGAAAAATAAAAAGCTTCAATAATTAAAAAAATATCAACAGAAAAAAAAAAGTTTTCAATGCTTTCTATTTTCTCAAAGATAAAATGCAAACTCACCACCCTGATATTTAAAACATTTCACTATTTGGGTTCTGTATTCTTTTTCAGGCTTGGTGGATATTATATCCTTCTATTTTTCAGACTAGCCTGCTTTCCGTTCCATGAAGTTGGCATTCTGTCTTCATCTTTGCCTTTACACAAATTGCTTCTATGCATCCTTATTCCACACTTAGATTTCCCACCTCAACTCAAAGCTCAGTACATATTTCACTAAGGCAGGAGTTATTAATTATTTGTAGGTCATGGGTAATTTTGGCAATATGCTTAAGTCTGTGCATACCTTTTCAGAATGTTTTTACATGTATGGAAAACAAATTATATTGAATCAATATACATTTTTTCCTATCTTTCTGCCTCCTCTCCACCCCCAGAATGAAATCTTTTAAAGGATCAACTTTCCATCCCTACTCAATTAAAAACCCTCGTTGTGGGAGAACCTGTCCTGATTCCCTTAGTTATTAGTATTATGTCTCTTCGCATTACTATGTACATACACTTATCTGTTCACATTTGATGTTTCTTTCATTCCCACCCATATGACCTACCCACTCCCAATAAAAGTGATCTTTCCCTTTCCAAATGTTTTTAATATTTTGTATATATATATATATGTTTTTCTTTGCACTTATCTCACCCCTTTTCTTCCCACTTTTACTCTATGCCCAGGGTCACAGGGTTCAGAATTTGAATGCAATGTAGAGATAGTTTCAATACAAAACTCATTTTAAATATTGGAAAATGGGGGCAGATTGTTTAATATATTTGTCCAAACTCATACAAACTACTGAGTTAGAAATTCAAAATCAAGTCTTTTGACTATAAATTACATTCTTTTTCCACAGTAGCATGTGGCTACTTACTAAACGAATCTCCACAATATCAATCTCAAATATGCTTAGTACTTATGGCAATGATTGACAGTATTTTCAACTGGATGTCCCAGAAGTATCAAAAACTCAAAACATTAATCAACTGATCATATGTGAGGATATCTTCAGTGCCTATTAAAATGCCTTGCACATACCAAGTTTTTGAAAAAAAATTTTTATTAATTGGTGATTATAAATGCTTATTGAATAGAATTGAGTTGAATCAAAAGAACAATGCAAAAACATTCCCCCACCATAATGTTCATAACTATTTGTTCTAGTGAATTTTTTCTTCTTTAAAGTAAACACCAACGTCCGGTTTATTGCTTATGAAGGAGGAAAATTCAGATTAAGAAGAGAATCCACAGAATATTCTAAGCATGATCAAAGTGAAATACTTAAGTGGTGTGAAACAAGTCTAGAAAAATGAATCTCATTTCCTCGACGTGCAGATTTTAAAATTCATAGACAATAATGAAAAATCAAAACTCAATACCAATGTTCCTTTTATTATTAATATATTATAAAATCTTCAATAGAAAGAAAATGATCTTTAATATAACATACAAATAAAAACATGTGAAGGAGGAAGCAGATATCCCAAAATTGTTTAGCAGAACAGAAGAGTATATATGGTAGAAGAAGGGACTGGCCTTGGATTGAGGCAGAGGCAGCCTGAGTTAAATTTCTGTCTCTGATACATTTTAACCATATTATCAAATGTAAGTCATTAATCTCTCAATGTTCCAAATAACTTTCTGAGATTTTAAGTAAAAGATGAGTTGTTCTCCATATCTGGAGATTTCTTTCCCACCCAAATAACCTACCCAGAACAATGAAAGTGATCTTTCCCTTTCCAAATCTATTTTAATATTTTGTTTATAATTTTTCTTTGCATTTATCTCATCTCTTTTCTTGCCACACTTATCTCTATGCTTAGGGTCTTGGGATTCAGAATTTTCATGCAATGTAGAGATAGTCTTAGTCCAAAACTCATTTCCATCATGGGAGTTAAGAGTTTAAAGAACATTGGTTGAGGGGTAGCTAGGTGGTACAGTGGATAAAGCACCAGCGCTGAAGTCAGGAGGACCTGAATTCAAATGTGACCTCAGATACTTCACACTTCTTAGCTGTATGACCCTGGGGAAGTCACTTAACCCCAATTGCCTCAGCAAAAACAAAACAAAACAAACAACAACAAACAACAACAACAACAACAAAGAACATTGATTTGAAACCAGAACATATGAGCTCAGATTCCTCTTCTGTCCTTATCTGAGTGACTTTTGACCTGAGTTGTGATTGCCTTTCTATAAAATGAAGGGATTGGTTGGAGCAGATGGCTCTTGAGTTCCCTCCTAGTTCTCAAAAAAAGTTCAAAAATGTCAATATAAATTTTGACAATAACTTCAAATATTTTGAAGTAATACATGCAAGATTTAGATCTTTAGATATTTAGAAAGATGAAACCTTCCTTTCCAAAGCTGAAATCAAGGACCAGATTTCACTGTAAAGAAACTAGAAAACCAAGGCCAATTAGATGATCTGGCCTGCTTAACACAACTATGACTGAATAACTTTTGCTTGAAATATAGAAGAATGTTAAGTACTGACCATCCACCCACTCGGCAAGTAATATGTGACATCTGATTAGGAAAAACCACTGTTCCTTAGCATGCTAACTATGAAAGAAAGGCAGAAATCATTTACAGTGGGAAATCACATTTCAAGAACTTGTCAGACTCTGAGCCATTTAGTATGTCAAATGAGTACCTATTTACATTTCTCATTTTTAGTGGAGCTCAGAAATGTCACCACAGACAAAAACAGAAGGCATCGTGCTCAATAACAACACTATTTTTTCTAGCAATCTTCTCAAGCTTTTATTTAAAAAGCTATGCCTATGTCTAATTCTACTTATAAAAACAAATATGTTTGTGTACATTTCAGAAAGGAAGATTGTAAACTACAAGATATTTCAATAAAGTGTATCATGAGCTGTAATCTTCTTACTCATAATAGTATCAGGCAAGGACAGCAAAATCTGTCATTTCTGTTTATTTTCACCAATGAAATATAGACAAATTTTCTTTTTCAAAGTGATGGATTTCTTTGTATGAATTACTAGTTTTTTATTATTATAGCATTTAATACATATCTGCAATCAGAAAGCATATTTCCCTTACAAACTGTTTGAAGGTAAACCTGTGACAGTTTATAAGTTGAGGACTTTTAGTGTAGAAATTTCTTTCATTAATACACAGTGGCACATCCTCTGTAGTTTAGTCTTAGATTATTTCTTGGGGAAATACATGGTCAGATGATATAAGTGGTGATACAGCTAGTTTGTGTTAAAGGCAGGACTTGAATATGGGTCCTTCTGACTGCAAGGCCATTCCTCTATCTACTATATCACCTTACCTGCCATATCCAGATTAATATTCATATACATAAGGTAATGCTTTTTTGAGTTTTAAAAATGGTACACTACTCCTTTTTTACAAAATTGGAAAAAAAAACATTATGAAGTAAACAGAAATAGAATATATGTTTATATACTAGGTAAAATCCTTAAGAGTGCCTGGTTCTCTCAGTCTTGAAACAGTGAGGGAGAATCTTTAATTCAGAACCTTCTCCCTAAACCTACTCTTCATGTTTACTTTCCATTCCCCAATTAATACAAGTGTCCACTGCAGCAGTGATTAGGAAAAATGACTGATTCACTGCAGGGCTGACCAATCCTTAGATGTTTCTTGTAACAGTTCCAGGACTAAATTTTATTTCCTCTATTCCAAAGATAGATGTAAACTGTTGAACTAAACTCTGGAAGAAAAGTTGGCATAGCATGTTGATGCCTCTTGACCACTGAAATTTGATATCAAGATCACAGAATTAGAAGTGGAAGGAACATGAGTTTATATCATTTACCCCAAATCCTTCATGTTATGGGTGAGGAAAATAAACTTCAGACCAATTGAGTGTCATGTTCATTGTCACATAGAGATCAGCAAATTAAAGAGTCAGCATTTGAAGCCAAAATTTAATCATGATTTCAATACTAATTGTCTATCTGTTGCAGTGAGTTATAGGCATCTTTTGAATAGACAACATAGAGAAACTGTTACTGAAACAATGTGGAATAATAATGGGATGGTATTTACAAATGATTTTTTTGGCTAACTTTTCTATTTTTTTCTTTGAAATCTCTCTGAATAAGTTGCAAGTCAATTCATCTCTCTTAATTATATAATCTTCTCTTAATGGAAGATTATCAATTACATTAATTCATTCAACAAGCATCTATTAAACAATCAGTATTTGACAGAAACTATGCTAGGCACTGATAGTTTAAAGACAAAAATGAAATATCTGCTGACCTCAAACAACAGTTGAACTCCAAAGTTCATTATATATCTTGCTTTAGATAACATAAAGATCATTACATGAATTCCTCTACCTGGAAAGTATACATGTAGAAAATAATTGTAAGAATTGTGCATGTATCATTCTAATACTAAATATAAATGATAATCTGATTAATCCTATAAAATGATTTTTATTTCTTCAAAGCACTTTCATTAAATTGGTGAGTTGAGTATGCTAAAAAAAACAATCCCTTAAGAAGCTTTTCAAAAGAGCATATAATTTGCTTAATGTACCTACATAAGGTCCAGCCTTAAAGAATTATATATATATACATATATGTGCATATATGTATATATATATATATATATATATATTACAAAGAGAAACAATTGATGCTTTCAAAGTATAACAAAAAAGAAAACAACCAATAGGTGGCAATATCCAGCAGAAAAAATATTATTGGGTAAATTTTCTTCCTTGAAAGAAAAATAAATCAGGATAAAGAATCTGATACAAATAAGTCCTGGCTCAACAATTGTCGGTTGCCATATTTTTAGATTAATACTGGAAATGGGGCCAAAAACACTCACATGGGATTTATTTAATTAATAAATACTTGTTTTGTTTCTCATCCATATACCAAACTCCCAAGGTGGGAGAAGTGGGGAATCTTTTGTAACATATATATAGTCAAACAGATTTCTACATTTTTATTTTATTCTCTTGATGAATAAATGAAAATAACAAATGAAAGATAGATAAATAGATGTTAAGCTTTAACATAAGCACACACACAGAAAGAAATAAGTTTATATTGAGAAAGGTTTGAATACATAAATGACATATCCATGATTATTTAATATGAAAGATTTGACCTTCTGAGGGGTCATTGTAATGGTTAGCAATTAATGTAGTCTTTCTTAAACTATCTCCCCAGAAAGTGAGTTTTAGTCTGTGAGACTGGAATGACATTTTGTATGTCCTAACCAAACCATGGTTTTGAAAGGTCAATGCCTTTTCTGTCTTCAGTCAAAGTTCTGTCTTCAGACAAAAGCAGGAAACTTCTCTGTTGAGAATGGAAATATTATCAACCTATCTGTGAGCCATTAGCCATTTCTGAGCTTGAAGGCCTCTTATTTTTCCTTAGAAGAGTATGTTCAGAAATAGTACAAGATCATACAGATGTTATGGACAAATGGAAAACTTGTTTCCAGTTAAGCAATAACTTTCAAGACAGGTAATAACTAGACATGAGCATTTCAATTAGCATACTCAATGATGATGTGATAGCATCTATATAGGTAGAGTTTCCATGGGAAAAGTTCCTGCCCCAGTGAAATTATATGTATAGATCGCCCCCAAAACCAATGGCTAAATTAGCTATGGCTTAAATTGTAGCATGGCTAAATGTGAATAGTTCCATGACACAGATTTCTATATAGCATAAAAGATACTATTTCTTCAGTCTATTGAATTATATAAGATATATATATACATATATATATATATATGTATCTTTAGTATAAACTAAGAAGGATCTCTTTAGTTTAACTCCGTGGACAAATATTCTGAGAAAGAAAAGAACAAAGGAAAATTAGTTAACACAGATCAAAATACAGGATTTAGAATTTACTGAAACTTCTTCTCATGACTGATTTAGCTGTATTGATTATGGAGACAAATTATAGTGCACTAGAAACCTTACATATTGATCTTTTACTTCATTTACCTACATTTTGGCATTTAGATTCTCCCACAAAAAACAAAATTTAGTGGCAGTTTTCCTATTTTTTGACCTATGTACAAAGATTGGACAGTTCAGGCTCCAAAGTGATACTAAGCACGCAGAGGCAAAAGCATGGTATTATAAAAAGAGTAATGAATCTGGGAACAAAGAATCTGGCTTCAAATTCCACTCACTTCTGCTACAACTATCTATTGACAACAGAGCAAGTCATTTAAACTGTGTGAGTTATTGTTTCCTTATGTGGGAAATTATGGGGGTAGACTACATAGCTCTAAGATCCCTTCCAGGTCTAAATCTATGATTCAATAAATATTTGCTGAATGGAACTGCTTTTAAAAAAAATGAAGACATACAAGCCATGTGTATATCATATCAAAACACTTTGTCACCTTAATAGAAGGGAAAAGCAAATTACCTACTTTTGTATAGATAAAATAATCACAGTCTTTTCATTTTCATTTTACTTTTTAATTATGATGGTAGCATGTGAGGAATACATATCTAAGATAGAAGCAAAACTTCTGAGGCCAAAACAATGTTGTCATGTAAACATGGCAAAATGCTGTAGTCCAGGGTCTCTTCTTCTTAGACACTGAAGGAATCTAGAACAGTCTATATTCCTTATATTTGGCTCAGTGCTTATAGATGCAAGACTGCATTTTCTTGGCTGTTATACAAATGCATCACTGGTATAACTTGCACTGATGAGACTTGGTAATTTCATCCACCAGGGAGCATAGAGATCTACATCAGAGGTTAGAGGTTAATATTAAACTACTTTGACATTTTGTCCTCTGTTTTTCAATGAAAACATTTTTGTCATTTTAATGATCACCAAATCACTGGCTTCTTTCACTTCCCAAATATCTTTGGTTGTTATGAAGATAAACTATAAACATCAGAACTGGGAATTAGAAAATGTTCTAATTAGAAAATAGACCTGAGTCAAAGTCAAAGAGAAACAGAATTCACATAAGTGTTTAGAAGAAACTGAGTTTCTTTTTGCATAATTAAAATGAATCACTGGAAAATAATCCCTGTTTAATATGGTATTACAAATATATACTATGAGCATTGATGGATTTCTCTTCTTCCCACACAGGATTAATAGACATTTGGGTTTATGTCATATACAATGAGATCTATGCCTTCTTCAGATGACACCAAAAACCAAAAATAGTATTTTGGGATATTGGGGAAGAAAAAACTCAAAGAAAAAGCAAAATATAAGCCTTTGTGTGAATTGCTTCTTTGAAGCAATGTCCAGTGGCCTCAATTATTCTGTCCCATAGTGGAGGATTATTCGTTCAATTTAAAGAACAAGTTAGTAATAATTATTTATTTATGTCTATTATGAACTTGGAAATATAACCACTATAATCATCAATCAAGTGAATCATAGATTGCATAGTACCTCCATGGGTCATCTATGCCAACCTCATGTCTTCAAGCAGGTAGGCCTTATTAGTCTCATTTGTCAGAGGAAAATGCATAGGTAGTAAGTGGCAATATGGGAACTAGCATCTAAATAAATGCCTTGCTTCTGTTACGTACTTTCCATTATACCATAAGTTTGAAATATCAATAAAAAATGTGATAGGCACCCTCTAAATGACAGGCACTGTGCAAATCACTGGGAATACAAATACAATACATAAAAATAGTTTTTCACAAAGATATTTTAACTTTTATCACCCTTGTGTGTAAGAAATGAAGTGTATTATTTGAGAGAAAACTAGGAAGACTTATATGAACTGATAAAGAATGAAAAAAAAACTATGAAATTACAACAACATTGTAAAGAAAATTCACTTTGAAAAATTTAAGGATTCTAATCAGCATAATGACCATCTATAGTTCATAGAAATAATGATGAAGAATGTTTTCCATCTTTAATCAGAGAAGTGATGGACTAAATATTCAAAATGAACCAATTTATTTGGACATGGACAACATGAGCATTTTGTTTCTCTCGAGTATGACCCTGTTATAAGGGTTTTCCCTTTTTCTTTGTGGAATGAAGAAAAGAAAAAAAAATCTGGATATTTATTTGATGCCATTTTCTGGCATCAAAGTATAGCAAAATATACCTGAAATTCTGTCTGCCATTATGGTCACTTCACATAAAGGGAGACACAACAAAACTAGAAAAGGGTCAGGGAAAGAAATTTCAAATGAACAACAGGAAGAAAGAGAGATATGAATATTTATTTTGGACCAAAGCTATGGTTTAATTGAATACAGAGTTCCCAGTAAAGAAATTTCCTCCACTAGTGCAGGTCATCAACTTCTCTTATGGCTTACAGGTTTAAAAAATTGCCTAGAGCAGAAGTGTTAAACATACTCTTGAGAGAAGTAAATAAAACAAAAGCAAATGAACATAAAGTTAATATGTGGTTTCTATGATAAATGGTGATGCTTATATATAGCTTAATATTCCCTGTTTCTATTTGAGTTTGTCATCACTGGGCTAGAGACTGGGGAGTTAAGTGATTTCCCCAATGTTCATAAATTCAATATGTATCAGGGTTGGTAGTGAAACTGAACTCTCCTTGACTCAGTCTGGGACCTGTTCTTCCATACTATGCTACCACTTTCCTTAATATTGAGTTAAACTATGAAAATTGTTGTATTTGAGGAGAGTTACAGTTAATGAAGAGAATATTATTCAATATATTGAATAGAATCCTGAAGGGGATGGAAAAGGTGAGCAAACAGTTCGATTCTATGACCTTTTCAGAGGCTTCCTGGCCAGTAGAACAATCTCTCATTCCTCAGCCTTTGTTCCTAGTGGCTCCACTGGCTCTTTCCATTCAGGGAAGAAACTTAAGAGCTAGTGGGGATAGAGGTTACCTCTACTGAAGGATGTCCAAATTTCCTTAAAGGAAGGCATTTAGTTTGTTGCTAGCTTTGGTTATAGTTTGTCTAACACTTTGTTGAGGGACTACATTTGGGGATCAGTATTTAGCTGGTTTCCAAGTGCTACAAAAGGTTTATTTATCCTTTAAGTGTAAAATTTAGTACAAAGTTTCCCAGACATTTGTTTAATAGGAATTTGTGGACAATATATTGTCATTAATAGAAGGATTAAAGGAATATACAATACTACGTACATATCTGACACGGTTAATTTTAATTAGCATCAAAATGATTCATCATCCTGAATAGTGTGTAAAGGTAGGTGGTACAGCTAGAGGTGAGACTCTGAGCATGGGGACATTGGATAACTATCTAGGTTTTTCATGGAAAGGCTTCCAGTTTACTTTTGGTTTTGCTCTGTGCCTCTAACAAGATTGGAGGGATGAACCAGGGTTATTGATGTATTGTTTGAGCCAGGTCCTGAGTTCATCAGATGAAAAGTGCTGTGTAAATAAGAGGTATTTTTGAACTCCTTAAACATCAGCCAAAAACTTGTCAAAACAATAAAAGGAAAACAGAATCCCATAAAATGATCATGTCACAACAGTCATACCTTGAAACAAGAGAAGTATATTAAACAGTGCCTACATTCCTCATGCTGTCACTTGGAATGGAGAAGAGCTATGAAAGCCAAGACTAAGGGCAGACAAGATAGGTAGACATCTAGAGACTCCACAGAGAGGAATAAATCACAAGGGATCATTTATTGCTTCTTTTTTTTAAATAAATGGGTATTTTTGAATGCCAAAAAATCTATTCTTTGATGCATATAAAGATTAAGTTTTTGATGTCAATTCACAAAAGTCACAGTTTCAGTTCAAACTTGACAATAGACAGTGACAATTAAGAAGTGTGATTTTTTTCAAACACTGAAAATCTCACAGTCTTCTGAGAGGGACTAAACTAGTTAGCCATATAGGCTAAGTAGATTCCTCTGACTTTTGACACAAGGTACCTTTTTTTTTTAATCAAGTTCTTTCCTTTACAATTATTACACCAATTATTTCATATTTTCAATATCTCTTGATAAAACTAATCTAAAAAGAATACAAATTCCAATACCTTAACATTTCTTTGTTTATGGATGTGATTTATTTAAGGTTAGAAAGCTAGTTGGTTTTTGCCATTGGCTTATCTATAAAATGAAGGAGTTGGATAATATGAACTCTGAAACACCTTCTGGACCTAAATATTGTGATCTTATTATAGGTGGGTACTTAGAATGTTCATTTGCAATTGTCTTTGCCAGTGTCTATTTCCTTATTAGATCTTTATCCCTATTTGGTGCTGGCTTCAGAGATGTCATATTTTCTGTGAAATTTAGGAACATAAATTTTCTTTGTGAAATTTTTCAAGGAAGTAAAGAAGTCACTAAGTGCATAAGTGAAGGTGCAGATATTATATCATTGGACATCACTGAGAGTGCTCCAAATTACAAAACAGGATAATTTTCATGTTTGCAACTAATTATCAGTTCAGCACCAGTCCAGAATAGTATAATAATTGATGCAGCAAGGGGAAGGGAGAAAAGAAGAAATAAGCATTAACATAGTATACCTAAGATGTGCCATGCACTGTGCTAAGTTCTTTATAAATACCATCTCAGATAGTCCTCATGACAACCTTATGAGGTAGGTGCTAATATTATCCTCATTTTATATTTGAGGTAACTGAAGTAAATAGTGATTAAGTGACTTGACTAGGGCCACTTAGCTAATAAGTGTCTGGGACTGGACTTGAATTCAGATCTTAGACTCTGGGGCCACTGCTCTATATTGTGCCATTTAATTAATGACCACAATGTCCATCTTCTGACAATTTTATGCCTTACTTTTGTGCTTAGGTTTCCAGAGATCATTATTGGGAAGGAGTTAATTCTCTCAGTTTTCTGAATCCTCACATTGAGATCAAGCTAGATAAATGCAATATAACCCAGGTTTTCAAGTCAGTCTTTGACATGACTATGTTTTAAATCCAAATCCAACCCTACATACTAATGCATTATTGGTGGAATTGTGAAATTATCCAACCATTCTGGAGAGCAATTTGGAATTATGCCCCAAAGGTTATAAAACTGTGCATATCCTTTGAGCCAGCATTGCTGGGTCTGTATCCCAAGGAAATCATAAAAGAGGAAAAAGGACCCACATGTGCAAAAATGTTTGTAGCAGCTCTTTTTGTGATAACAAAGAATTGAAAAAGAAGTAGATAACTATCAATTAGGAAATGGCTGAACAAGTTGTGGCATGTGAAGGCAATCTAATATTATTTTTCTATAAAAATGATCTGTAGAATGATTTAAGAAAAATCTGGAAAGATTTATATGAACAGATGCTGAGTAAAACAAGCAGAATCAGGAATATGCTGCACACAATTACAGCAAGTATGCCTAATGATCAATTATGAAAGACTTGGTTCTTCTCAGTGGTTCAGTGAATCCAAAGCAACCTCAGTACTCTTTGGACAGAAAAGTCATCTGCATGCAGAAAAAGGAACTAAGGAGACTAAGTATAAATCAATACATGCTGTGTTCAATTCTTTTTTCTGTTTTTTTTTTTTAATCTCTCTCATGGTTTTCCCCTTTTGCTCTGATTTTTCCTTCCCAACATGATTCACAAAACAATGAGCATTAAAAAAAAACACATAAATTTACTAGGAAAAAACCCAATGGATCCAACTCTATATTTCACATCCTATCTAGCCAGCTTCCTTGCTACTGAACACAAGCTCATCCTTGACTCCCCCAGTGATTTTCATCTCTTGCTCCAGGAACAATAATCAATCAATAATGTCATTGCTTCTCAAAAGGACACATCCATCAATTGTGCTATGTCTTTATTCACCATATCTATAATTTCCCAGAATAAAATCTCTTCCTTGACCATCATTTCCTTCTATGTTGTACTTCCAATGAAATATTTGTAAAACACTTAGCATAGTGCTTACCACATAGAAGGTGCTATATAAATGCTTATTCCTTCTATCCCCCATTCCTTGAGCACAAGGACTGTCTCATTTTTATTTTGGTTTTATCTCTGCTTCTTGGCACAGTCTTTGGATCATAGTTAAAATAAATATATTTTATCTCTTCATACTTTAAGAAATGTACAGTGGAAAGGATGCTGGCTCTAGAGATAGCAGACCTGAGTTCAAATCTTGCCACTGATACTTAGTGCATGAATGAACTTGGGCAACTCAGCCTTTCTAAGTCTTAGTTTCCTCATCTGTGTGAGGAGACAATTAGACTATCTGATCTCTGATGTCTGTTCACACTCTGGATCTATATATTTATTATCCTATGAATGAAAATGAGATAAAAGAGTCTGGTTAAAAACATTTTATACTACACTTTATACTATGTTTTAAACAACAATGTTGTTGTTCATTTGTTTTACAGTCATATCTGATCATTTATGACCCCAGTGAAGTTTTCTTTGCAAAAATTCTGGAGTGTTTCACCATTTCCTTCTTCAGCTCATTTTACAGATGAGAGAACTAAAGTAAACAGGATTAGGAAGTTTCCCCAGAATTATGCTGCTAGCAAGTGTCTGGGAAGAATTTGAATTCAGGAAGAGGAACCTTCCTGACAGTAGGAAGTATTCTCTCTATCCACTATACAAGCCACCTGCCATAAATAACAATGATGCCAAACAAAATTGATCTTTTAGCTGTTTGGCAGAAAATTTACTGTCTTCTGAATTTGCCCGATGTGTTCAGTCATTTTATTGTGAATGTAGAGCAATTAAGGTTCATTTTGTAAACTATGTTTTAATTGTTTAATGTTTGAAGATTTCAATCTGACCAACACAATGGCAGAAAGTATCCATATCTGAAGATTTTTTCTTTTTTTTAATAGTATAAATCAAAAGGAATTTAACTTTAAACCTGAATACTTTAACCTGAATATTTTCATTATTAGATGATTTTAATGTCTATTATGGTTTTAAAAGAGTTCTATGCATAGAACTTCTTGATCATTCATTGGTCATAATTTTTATCATATTTTATTCTAGAGAGGACTGTTACTATTAAGAAAGCAGAATACGATCTTCAAAGAGTTAACAAATGACTCAGCAACAAATGTCTTAAAAATCAGGTGTGATTTTTAGAAACTGAATCTCAAATTCCAGTAACTAGTCATAAAAGAGCAGGTGTCTGGGTGAGAATAGATTAAATAAGGCACAGAATGAAATGAAGCTACATTTTCTCACATCTGAATCTTTCTGGCAGGGGTGTGTGCATAATTCTTGTGTTCTCTACATCTGAGATTTTAGTTAATTAGGAAACCTATGATATATCACTCTAGAAATAAATAAGTCTAGAGCTTTGGTTAACCCTCATTTAATTAAATAAAGAGAAATAAGTTAGACAACTTAAATGGTTTCTTGGTTGTCCCTCTCCTCCTTCCACCATATCCCTATAGAAATGATTCTCACTAATAGTGCTAATAGTGTAGTTCCAGTTATTTTAGTGAAATAAATGTCAGTGAAGATTGTTTTCAAAAGGAAAATTAAGTATAGAAACCTGAGATGGTTTTCTGATTTTTTCCCTTTCTCTTTCCTTTTTTTCATATTTCAACTCACCTCTGCAATGCAGCATTCTAATGGTATTCTTTAAAGGGATTTCTATTAAAATATTGAAGATGTCAATTTAGTTAGTTTACAGTCATATCTGATTCTTTATGACCCCAGTGAAGTTTTCTTCATAAAAATTCTGGAGTGTTTCACCATTTCCTTCTTCAGCTCATTTTACAGATAAGAGAACTAAAGCAAACAGGGTTAGGAAGTTTCCCCAGAATTATGCTTCTAGCAAGTGTCTGTGATTTTGAATTTCAAATGACTTTTAATGAACATAAAATGTTAGAATTGGAAGGCAAACACATCCCCTCTCCTATTTATATAGTTGATGAAACATAGAGGTTCCCCTCAAAAAAACCTTTTTTTTTTCATTCTTCATTCTTTTTCTAGATTCTCTGCAGTATTTGAAATTGTTGACTAAATTCTTATTTTTGATATGTTTTCCTGAATAGGTTTTTGTCATTCTCTTTCTTCTTGGTTCTCTTGCTTTATGTGTAAACTGTTTCTCCTCAGTCTCCTTTGCTGGATCTTCATCCATATAAAGCAGGGTTCTACTTGAGGCTCTCTACTCTTTTTTCTCTGTATCCTCTCACTTGGTGATTTCCTGAGCTCCCATTGTTTCAATTATCACCTCTATGTAGATGATTTTCATATCTAATAACCATATTCTCTCTCATGAGCTCTAGTCTCACATCACCAACTGAATATTGGATATTTTGAGCTTGCTGTTCTACAGACAGCTTAAACTCTACAGTTTCAATTAGAACTCATGATCTTTCTATCCAATATTCATCCCTGTAATAAATTCCTCTATTGATAACAGGGGCATCACTATATTTTTCCCTTCACTTAGAATAACACATTGGAGTTATCCTTGTTATCCTTGACTTTTCACTCTCACCCCATATAGCTAATCAATGGCCAATTTTTAAAATTCTGTCCTGTATGATATTTCTCACATATATCTCCTTTTTGTGCACATGGAGTAACTATCCAAGTTTAGCTTTTTCTTACTTTTTATCTGACCTATTGTAATAACCTTTGAATTGGTGGGAATCTTTTTACATGCCCAATGAGTTCTTTCAGGAAAAAGCTTATAAGTGAATCCACAAATTTCTCATAATTTCTTCATGTTTTTGTAGTTCACACAAACTTGTCTATGTCCTCCTGTTTTATTTCATACCATATCAAAATTTCCAGAGGTTTATCTCTCAAAGGAAGGGCTCCTTGTCAAGAACAAAAACAGGGACCAGAGGGAAAGAGGTGGAGTTTCCTCATTAAAATTAACTGCTAACATGTTGTGTCCATTATAAGACCTCACTTTCAATAAAATCAAGAATTCTAGGCTATAGAGGCAAATTTGAGTCTTGTTGAACATCAAAGTGGAGAAAAAAGCTGCTTTTAACATAATTTTGTTTCTGTCTTTTCATTTCCTGGAGATTGGTAAATTTTCTAAATTGCAGTAATTACAAATCTTTTAATTGCCAGCAATTAGTTCCCTTCCTGATCCAGAAAAGGTCAAGAGGAGAGCCAAAAGGTCTTTCTTCTGCCTCTTTGCATCTCTCTGCAGCCCTGAGTTCTGTGTTCTCTTGTGATTTATTCTGAGACAATTACAAAAGTCTGGGATTAGACTCTCTTTTATTATTCTGAAAGCTCTTTTGAAGTTCTTCATAGGAGATCATTTTCGGAAGACCCTGAGTTGTTTTATTTTTACGGTAAAAGTCTTATTCTAGCTTACACACTATTCTTTCATTGTTTTTCCATGTAAAAATACTTTTGTTAATGTTTCCAGTTGTTGCCAAATATTTAATATTTTAAAAATGTAATAATATTAAAATTCTATGATTCTTCTATAATTCTGTAATTGCATTTTAAATTGTCAGATCAAAATTTTAAGATACCTTAATGATGACAACAATGCAAATAGAAATAGCAAATAAGCAAACAAAAAATGAATGCTAGGAAATTCTAATTGTACACAACTTTTGGCTCCATTCACAGAGGGTATTTATTAGAAAATATGTCTTGGGGGAAGGGTCTTCTGACCAAATGGTTTCTCCAGCATCCCCAAGGCTTTCAAGTAAATGCCCCCTAAGAATAATGCCAAAAGGCTCCATGTGTAATTATGACAGTAGACCCCAACAAGGGAGAAAATGTACTTACTTTTCTTCTTTGCAATGGTGGAAGATTTTACTGACATTCAAAGTAGAGGTATTTGTTGATTTTACTGAAATGGGTTTTTTCCTCCCTTTTTAATATTCCGTTACAAAGAAAGTTTTTTTTAGGGAAAAGAGGGACAATATTGAATGAATGAATTATAAAAACACAGTAAGTGCTTAATTTGTGTCATACACTGGGGATACAAATAAAAAAGCAAAGATGTTCTTTGACCTCAGAAAGCTTACATTTTAATGGTGGTGACAATATGCAAAACAGGGACACTTTGGTCCAGAAAGTTACAAAAATTGTGAGTATACCATAGGATAGCAGATTCATTATGAAGTGAAGTGAAATGAATTGAAGATTTCCATAAATAGTGGTCAGGGAGAGGAAGTGACTAAGCAATCAAGAGCAGGACCTTAGTGTAGAATTTTCTGCTGGATGGGAAAATACTTGTTGCTTTTCACTATCAGTGGGTATTTATGGAAATAAAGATAATGTAAAAATGAAATTATTTGATTGCAAAAATATAATGAACATGTTAAGTTTGTAAATACTTGAATGGTTTAGTAGAAAGGAGATAATGCCCTTTACCAAATTTTGATTTCAGATAACATGATCATCTAAAATTATTGTAATTTAAAAAATGTTTGCCTGTAGGACAAAATATGTAGGAAGAATGATAATGACTGAAGAGTTTTTTGTTTGTTTGTTTGTTTGTTTTAAAAGTGGACATCCCTTATGGCCATTTTTGTAACTGTTAGACATAAGCCACATGAAACACGGAAACACAATAGAGGTTTAATAAATCTTTGTTGTCTTTGTACTAGTCAATTAACATAACATGAACAGCAATATATCCAACTGTCACTTAAACCATGATGTAGAGACTTTTTCCCTCCCTAGTGAAAAAGGTGTGCTGGGGTATAAACCTAGGAATTCATTAGACTGGGAAATCTTTGTATGGAAAGTTCCTCCATGAATGCAGATCAGTAAGTTTTCAGTAATAAAGAGTCAAATAGATTTTCTTAGAAGTACTGAGGGGTTTAGTTAAATACCCATAGTTGGTTGCAGTCAGTTGTATAAGAGATAATACTTAGACCCATCTTTCTAATTCTAAGGTAATTCTCTCAGAGAAATAAAGCTGCCTTCAAAATCATCCAGTTCAAGAAATATTGAATGAATGTCAATATTAGAATGAAAGAATTTTAGAATTGAAAGAGATCTTGGAGACAATCATGTCTAATCCACATACTTTGCAAATGTGGGAACAAATTCAAAACAACTCAAGAAATCTATTAAGGGTCTACTATATGCAAACACTATGCTAAGTACTAAGCTTATGAACCTAAAATATGATCTATATTTCATTTGTTTTTTTTTTTCCTTTAGGGGAAGAAGCTCGATTTTTTTTCTTTCTTATTTACTTTATTTTTTTTAAAGCTTTTTATTTGCATAACATATGTATATGTAGTTCTTCAACATTGATCCTTACAAAGCTTTCCTTTACAAATTTTTCCCCTTAGTCCCCTCCCCTCCCCTAGATGGCAGGAAGTCTACTACATGTTAATTATATTAAAATGCTTGACAAATCGAATATATGTATACATATTTCCATACTTATCTTGCTGTGCAAGAACAATCATATCTACATGAACAAAAAATATCTGAGAAAGGAAACCCAATGCAAACAAACATCGATAGAGGTCATGGAAATGATATGTTGTAGTCCACATTTCATATCCCTCTCTCTGGGTGTATATGGCTTTCTTCACTGAACAATTGGAATTGGTTTGAAACATTTCATTGTTGAAGAGAGCCATGTCCATCAGAATTGATCATCGTATAGTATTGTTGTTGCCATGTATAATGATCTCCTGGTTCTGCTCATTTCACTCAGCATCAGTTCATGCAAGTCTCTCCAGGCCTCTCTGAAATCGTCCTGCTGGTCGTTTCTTACAGAACAATAATATTCCATAACATTCATATACCATAATTTATTCAGCCACTCTCCAATTGATGGGCATCCATTCAGTTTCCAGTTTCTAGTCACTACAAAAAAGGCTACCACAAACATTCTTGCACATGTGGGTCCCTTTCCCTCCTTTAAGATCTCTTTGGGATATAAGCCCAATAGAAATGCTGCTGGGTCAAAGGATGTGCACAGTTTGATAACTTTTTGAGCATAGTTCCAAATTGCTCTCCAGAATGGTTGGATCCAATCACAGTTCCACCAATAATGTAATTTGATCTATATTTTGAAGGAAGAAGAGATTTCAATAGATAGATATATAGACAAAATGGTTATAAGGTATGGAATATGAATTACTTAGAAGCATGATGTCAAGACAGTACAGAATCATTCTAGGTAACAGCTAGTAGTCAAGTTTGAATAGAATGTAGTATGTAACAGTAAGGAGTTTGAAACAAAGGTAGAAAGTAGCTTGGAAAAACATCGGGGAGGGCTTTAAAAGCATGTTTAAAATAAGCTTATATTTTATCTTGTAGAAAAGATAAAATCAGTAAAATTTTTTGAGAAGAGCAATGACATTCTTAAGAGTTGTATATCCAGAAGAGTATTTTTACAATTGTGTAAATGATGCATTAAAGAGGAAAGAAAATGGATGCAGTATGACTGAATAAAATGTTATATTACCTCACATGTGAAGTGTTGCTGATTTGAACCAGAGTGGTGGTAGTGTGAGTGAAGGTGAAGGGACTGATGAGTGGAATACTGAAAGGTAGAATTAACAGAACTTGGAAGAAAGAGGAAAGAACAAAAAATGATTCCAACATATTCAGCCTAAGGCCTAAAGTAATTTTCCAAAGGTGACCCAAATGTTCATAATTAGTGTCAAAATCTGGTTCTAGGTCACTGATTCCCAGGGTTCTCACTGGTACATACCATCACCATTCTAAGTTAAGTAGCAGAAAATCTGAATCATTATGGTTTTTTCTTCTCCATTTTGGCATGCATGCTAAATATCTATCATGGCTTACAACATGAAAAAGCAGGAGAGAATTCATTGCTAAGACATGTCTGTCTTTATTTTTCTTTTGTTTTGAGACAATCAGGGTTAAATGACTTGGCCAGGGTTGCACAGATAATAAGTGTCTGAAGCTGGATTAGAACTCAGGTCCTCTGGACTATAGGGCCAGTGATCTACATAAGACTTGTCTTATATATAATTGGAGTAATTGGCTTGATTTTATGGGATGCTGAAGGACAGTCTAACTAAAAACATTCTTCATTTTATGTTACTGAAAATTTTATGTTACTATTATTGTTTTAAAGCCTTCTTAAGGACATAGGCATTTTACCTGTGTTAAGGTGATTTTGGTACTTGAGAGGGAGGTTAAACAATTCTTTTCAGTAAGGGTTTATCTAGAAAACTTTTAACATCAGTGATGGATGCATAGCAGAGGATTAATACGTTTGTTTTAAAGTTTTCTTATTTGTTTTTGGATAGCATTTAGCATCATAAAATGTTGTCCAAGCTGGAGAGAAGGAAAGTTCCTAATTAAAGATCTTAGGTTACAAGTTTACAGAAAAAAGGCACTAGGCCATGTCAGGGGAACATCAAAATAGAGTAGAATCAGCTAACAAACTTTTTTCATTTAAAATTTTACCTATGACTATTTCTAGCCATGGAATAGATATTTTATTCAATACAAAAGAGTTTCATTTATTCTCAAAAGATTTTCTTGAAGGAAATGTGGTGTTTTACAGGACATTGGCTATGGCTTGTTGTGGTATTGTTGGGTATGGATTTTTATAGTGCAAATCACTCTTTGTTAGTCATTGGCTTATGGCAAAAAACAAAGAAAACCTAATGGATACAACTGCAAGGAATTGAGATTTCAACCTTATATTAACAAACTTTTTGGGTTTTCTTGATTTTCTATAAAAGACTAAATGGTTACCAACCTTAAAGTGGGTTTTGGGACACTTCTGTTTTTCCAGGATAATCATTCATAATAGAAACTTCAAATTAAGTGATTATTCTGATAAAAAATGAATGTCCATAAAACATAATGCAAAAATGCAGTAAATGTTTGTTTATTAATAAATGACATATTGAGGAGACGGAGCCAAGATGGCAGAGTAAAGATGTGACTCTCTTTGTCCTCCTCCGATCTTCTCTCAAATCAACAATAAAATAAGCCTCTGAACTAATCTTCAAGTCAATGACTCCAGAAATATTAGGACATGGCTTGCAGATATCACTGAAGAACTTCATATCATGTCTGTTTAACTTTGGCAGAGGAATAAACAGTTTCCACATTGCAACCCAGAAGTGAGGGTGGGACTCAGCTCAGTGTGGCAGAAACTCCAAACTCCAAACTCCAAACACCTGGAGTATATCTGAGGCACTCAGGACACTCTCTGCCCTGATTGGGGGCAGATGTTCTGGCAGATTTGCCTTTTTTAAGGAGTATTTCCGGCAAAGTCCTAGCCCCCACTGGCCCACTACGTTGAGTTGATTAGTGGAATTGCCTCAGGGCAAACACAGCTGCAGCTTCTCTAGCCTTAAACAGACCCCCACACTGTCTAAAAAAATGAAGAAGCAAAAGAGAGCTCTCACCATAGACAGCTTCTATCGAGAGAAAGAAGGGCAGACCCCAGATCCTGAGGTTCCTTTAGACAAAACTCCAGAGGAAGTAATCAAGGACCATCACTGGTCCACTTTTCAAAAGGCCTTTCTGGAAGATTGCATAAAGAATCTCAAAAGAGAGCTGGAGGATAAATGGGAAAATAAACTGAAATCAGTGCAAGAAGGATACAATATCTTGCAAGAAGGACATAATGCCCTGCAAAAGAGATATGAAAAAGACACCAATTTATTGAAAAACAAAATTGGTGAATTGGAAATAGACAATAATGCACTGAAAAATAAAATTAGTGAAGTGGAAAAAGACTGCTATGAACAAAAAAAATTCAATTGGCCAGTTACAAAAGGAGCATAAAAAGGTAACTGAAGAAAACAACACTTTAAAAATAAGAATTGAACAAATGCAAGTGAATGACTCAATAAGACTTCAAGAATCAGTCAAAAACAAAAAAA
>JAJPUD010009448.1:31953-74683 GCA_023553655.1 Myrmecobius fasciatus
CAGAATGGCTGGATCTGTTCACAGCTCCACCAACAATGCATCAGTGTCCCAGCCTTCCCACATCCCCTCCAACATTCATCATTAACTTTTCCTGTCATTTTCGCCAATCTGACAAGTGTGTAGTAGTACCTCAGGGTTGTCTTGATTTGCATTTCTCTGATCAATAGTGATTTGGAGCACCTTTTCATATGACTACAAATAGTTTTAATTTCATCCTCTGAAACTTGTCTGTTCATATCCTTTGACCATTTATCGATTGAAGAATGGCTTGAAATCTTATAAATATGAGACAATTCTCTATATATTTTAGAGGTGAGACCTTTATCAGAACCCTTAAATTTAAGATGATTTCCCAATTTATTGCTTCCCTCCTAATCTTGACTGCATTGGTTTTGTTTGTACAAAAACTTTTTAACTTAATATAGTCAAAGTTATCTATCTGGTTTTCAATTAAGAATTCCAGTTCTTCTTTGGACATAAATTTATTCCATCTCCATAGGCCTGAGAGGTAAACTATATTACGTTCCTCTAATTTACTTATAATATCACTTTTTATCTCCAGGTCATGGACCCATTTAGATCTTATCTTGGTATGTGGGGTTAGATGTGGGTCAAGCCCTAATTTCTTCCACACTACTTTCCAATTTTCCCAGCAGTTTTTGTCAAATAGTGAATACTTATCCCAGAAGCTGGGGTCTTTGGGTTTATCAAAAACTAAATTATTATAGTTATTGCCTAGTTTGTCTTGTGATTCTATCAATCTGAACACAAACTGTTCAAAGAACAGTTAATCCCAATACTATACAAACTATTTTAGAAAATAGGGAAAGAAGGTGTACTTCCAAATTCCTTCTATGACAGATATGGTGCTGATAGCTAAACCAGGTAGGGTGAAAACTGAGAAAGAAAACTATAGACCCATTTCCCTAATGAATATTGATGCAAAAATCCTAAATAAGATTTTAGCAATGAGATTACAGAAAGTCATCCCCAGGATAAGACACCATGATCAAGTAGGATTTTTACCAGGAATTCAGGGCTGGTTCAATATTAGGAAAACTATCAGCATAATCAATTATATTAATAACCAAATTAACAAAAACCACATGATTATCTCAATAGATGAAGAAAAAGCCTTTGATAAAATACAACACCCATTCCTATTAAAAACACTGGAGAGTATAGGAATAAATGGGCTTTCCCTAAAAATGATTAGTAGCATCTACTTAAACCATCAGCAAGCATCATATGTAATAGAGTCGAACTAGAACCATTCCCAATAAGATCAGGAGTGAAACAAGGCTGCCCACTGTCACCATTACTATTTAATATTGTCTTAGAAATGTTAGCTTTGGCAAAAAGAGAAGAAAAAGAGATTAAAGGAATTAGAGTAGGTAATGAGGAAACCAAATTATCACTCTTTGCTGATGACATGATGATATACGTAGAGAACCCTAGAGACTCAACTAAAAAACTACTAAAAACAATCCACAACTTTAACAAAGTTGCAGGATTCAAAATAAATCCACATAAATCATCAGCATTTTTATATATTACCAACAAAGTCCAGCAGCAAGAGATACAAAAAGAAATAACATTCCAAATAACGGATGATAGGATAAAATATTTGGGAATCTATCTGCCAAGGAAAAGTCAGAAACTATACGAACTAAACTACAAAACATTTTCCACACAAATAAGATCAGACCTAGTCAATTGAAAAAACATTAAGTGCTCATGGGTAGGCCAAGCGAATATAATAAAAATGACAATACTACCCAAACTAATCTACTTATTTAGTGCCATACCAATCAAACTCCCAAGAAATTATCTTACAGATCTATAAAAAGTAGTAGCAAAGTTCATTTGGAAGAACAAAAGTCAAGAATTTCAAGGGAATTAATGAAAAAAAAGGCAGATGAAGGTGGCCTTGCCATACCAGATCTAAAACTATATTATAAAGCAGCAGTCATCAAAACCATTTGCTACTGGCTGAGAAATAGAGCAGTCAATCGGTGGCATAGAATAGGATATCAGGACAGTCTAGGCAATAACTTTAGTAATTTAGTGTTTGATAAAACCAAAGACCCCTACTTTTGGAATAAGTACTCACTATTTGGCAAAAACTGCTGGGACAATAGGAAACTAGTGTAGAAGAAATTAGGGCTTGACCCACACCTAACACCACATACCAAGAAAAGATCTAAATGGGTTCATGATCTAGACATAAAGAGTGATGTTGTAAGCAAATTAGAGGAACATAGTATAGTTTACCTCTCAGACCTGTGGAGATGGAATAAATTTATGTCCAAAGAAAATCTGGAACTCTTAATTGAACACCAGATAGATAATTTTGATTATATTAAGTTAAAAAGTTTCTGTACAAATAAAACTAATGCAGACAAGATTAGAAGGGAAGCATCAAATTGGGAAATCATCTTTACATTTAATGGTTCTGATAAAGGCCTCATTTCTAAAATATATAGAGAATTGTCTCATATTTATAAGAATTCAAGCCACCCTTCAATAGATAAGTGGTCAAGGGATATGAACAGACAATTTTCAGAGGATGAAATTAAAACCATCTCTAGTCATATGAAAAGTTGCTCCAAATCACTATTGATCAGAGAAATGCAAATTAAGACAACTCTAAGGTACCACTACACACCTGTCAGATTGGCTAAAATGACAGGAAAAGATAACGATGAATGTTGGAGGGGATGTGGGAAAGCTGGGACACTAATACATTGTTGGTGGAACTGTGAACGGATCCAGCTATTCTGGAGAGCAATTTGGAGCTATGCTCAAAAAGTTATCAAACTGTGCATACCCTTTGACCCAGGAGTGTTTCTATTGGGCTTATATCCCAAAGAGATCTTAGAGGAGGGAAAGGGACCCACATGTGCAAGAATGTTTGTGGCAGCCCTTTTTGTAGTGGCTAGAAACTGGAAACTGAATTGATGCCCATCAACTGGAGAGTGGATGAATAAATTATGGTATATGAATGTTATGGAATATTATTCCTCTGTAAGAAATGACCAGCAGGACGATTTCAGAGAGGCCTGGAGAGACTTGCATGATCTGATGCTGAGTGAAACGAGCAGAACCAGGAGATCATCATACACAGCAACAACAGCATTACATGATGATCACCTCTGATGGACATGGCTCTCTGCAACAAAGAATTGTCTCAAACCAGTTCCAACTGTTCAGTGAAGAAAGCCATATACACCCAGAGAGAGGTATATGAAATGTGGACCACAACATAACATTTTTATGCTCTCTATTGACGTTTGCTTGCATTGTGTTTCCTTTCTTTGATTTTCTTTTTTTTTTCTTGTAGATAGGATTTTTCTTGCACAACTTGTCAAGTATTATTACATTATTAACATGTAGTGGACTTCCTGCCATCTAGGGGAGGGGAAGGGACTGGGGGTAAATTTGTAATGGAAAGCTTTGTAAAGATCAATGCTGAGGAACTACCCATACATATGTTATACAAATAAAAAGCTTTAATTAAAAAAAAAGAAGAAAAAAAATAAATGACATATGAGTTCTGTCCTGTACTTTCTTCTTTTTGTATAAGTTCACTTGGTGATCATAATAGCTTTAGTGGGTTAAACTGTCATTTTTTTTACTCATCTTAATAACTATTTCTTCTCTCTTTCTTGAATTCTAGTCCTGCCTTTCTTCTTTTAAAAAAAATAATAGTTTTTTTTATTTTTCAAAATACTTGAAAAGATAGTTTTCAACATTCAATCCTGCGAAACCTTGTATTTGAATTTTTTTTTCTTCCTCCCTTTCAACCTCTCCCTCTTCTAGACAGCAAGCAATCCAATGTAGGTTAAACATGTCCAATTCTTCTAAACATATTTCCACATTTATTATGCTGCACACACACACACAAAATCAGATCAAAAAGGGAAAAAATGAGAAAAAACAAGCAAGCAACAACAAAAAAGTAAAAATACTATGTTGTGATCCACATTCAGTCCCCATAGTTCTCTCTCTGGATTCAGATGGCTCTCTCTATCACAAACCTGTTGAATTGGCTTGAATCACCTCATTGTTGAAAAGAGCCAAGTACATCACAGTTGATCATCACATAATCTTGTTGTTGCTGTGTACAGTGTTCTCTTGGCTATACTCACTTCACTTAGCATCTGTTCATGTCTCTCTAGGCCTTTCGGGAATTATCTGGCAGATCATTTCTTATAGAAAAATAATATTCCATAATATTCATATGTTATAACTTATTTGGCCATTCCCCAACTGATGGGTATCCACTCACTTTCCAGTTCCTTGCCACTACAAAAAGGACTGGACAAACATTTTTGCACATGTAGGTCCTTTTCCCTTTTTATGACCTCTTTGGGAAACAGAATCAGTAGAAACCCTACTGAAACAAAAGGATATGCACAATTTGATAACCCTTTGCACATAACTTCAAATTGGTCTCTAGAATGGTTTGACCAGTTCAAAACTTCAGCAACAATGTATCAGTGTACCAGTTTTCCCACATCCCCTTCAATGTTTGTTATTTTCTTTTTCTGTTACCTTAGCTAATATGAGAGATATGGAGTATCTTCAGATATTCAGATGAAGATGTCAGATATCTTCAGAATTGTCTTAATTTACATTTCTCTAATAAATAGGGACTTTTGTGCATTTTTTTTCATATTAAAATTGCATTTCTAAGTGGATGTCCCAGAGACATCTTAAAATCATGACCAAAATAAAACTCATCTTTTATCTAAAAATTTACACCTCTTTCTAAAAGCCCATTTTTGTTGAAAACATATTACCAGTCACTCAAGTTTATAACCAAGAATCAGCCTCATTTCTTTAGTTTTTCTTAACCCCCCTCTATTTCTTTTTGGCTCTGCATTCTAGCATTTGTATGTCTTATTATTCTACCTTCACAACACTCTCACGTACTTCATCTTCTCTAAACTTATTTGGCCACAAACATAATTCAGGACATTATTACCTTTTAAACTATTTTGGCTGTTATCAGATATTAATCAATAAACATTTATTTTGCACTTGCTATGCACCAGGGTCCACAAAAGGCGTGCTATTAATCCCTGTCTTCAAGAAGATTTCATTCTAAAGGGGAAAGACAACTTGTAGATAGAGACACATATTCAATGGACAGATAGATGATAGATACCTCTATAGAATTACAAATTAACTTAAAGTGAAGAAGATATTATTAAATTAAAAATAAAAGTCTCATCAATTTGGAACATACCAAAAGCATTGTAAAATTGTGCATACCTTTTGATCTAGCAGTGTCTCTACTGTGTCTGTATCCCAGAGATCACAAAACAGGGAAAAGGACTACATGTACAAAAATGTTTGTAGCAGCACTTTTTTAGTGTCAAGGAACTGGAAATTGAGATGATGACCTTCAGTTGGGGAATGACTAAATAAATTATGTTATATGAATATAATGGAAGATTGTTGTTGTATAAGAAATGATAAAAAAAATTAAAAAAATAAAAAAAAGAAATGATGAGTAGACTGATTTCACAAAAGCCTGCAGAGATTTTCTGAGCAGATCCAAGAGAACATTGCACCCAGTAACAACCAGATTACATGATGATCAATTGTGATGGATTTGACTCTTTTCAATAATGTAATTTAGGGCAATTCCAATATACTTGGGATGGAAAATGTCATCTGCAAGCAGAGAGAGAACTATGGGATCAATGAATGTGGATTAAAGCATAGAATTTTCACCTCTTTTGTTGTTGTTTTTGTTTGTTTGCTTGTTGTTTTCTTTCTGCCCTTTGATCTGATTTTTTTTTTGCACAGAATGACAAATATAGAAATATATTAAGAAGACTTGCACATGTGAAACCTATATTGAATTGTTTGCTATTTTGGGGAGGGAGGAGGTGAAGGAGGGAGAGAGAAAAATTTAGAACACAAAGATGAATGTAGGAAATCATCTTTGTATGTAGCTTTGGAAAAGTAAAATACTATTTTAAAAAGGCCTCCTAAAGAAGGTATTTTTCTAACTGTATGGAAAGAAGAGGGAGGATGGCAAGAGTGTGGCAGAAAAAGAAAAATGCAAGTGAGGCAGTTTAATAGATGAAGAATAGTAAGTAAACTATAATGAACACTTTACAGAGTGTGGAAGGGAGTAATATGCAAGAAGGCTGGAAAGATAAGAAGGAGCTCAGTTGTAAGGAGACTTAAATGCTAAATGGAGGTGTAGATGTTGGAGATGTATGTGTGTGTGTGTGTGTGTGTGTGTGTGTGTGCACCTGTGGGTGAGTATACACCAATGTGTATGTGTAGAGAAAGGAGAAAAGTAATATGGTCAAATTTGAGTTTTAGGAAATCCTTCTTGGCAGTTGTATGAGGAATGCTTTGGAGTTAGGAAGGAATCAGGGAGATGAATTAGAATACTATTGTTGTTTGTCTTTTATTCTTGAAGAGGACTATGAAATCAGAGAGGTGATGCCATGACATACAAGTGATTGGGATTTAAGTGGGAGAAGACTCTTAAAGAGTTAGAAAGATAATTTACCAATTAAGTGTAGGTATGGAGTGAATAAGAGTGAAGTGTCAAAGATGACAGTAAGGTTGTCAATCTGGGGTCTTGAAAGGATGGTGCTTCCCTTGGCAATAATAGAGAGTATGGATTTGAATATGTTGAATTGTACAATTCTCTCTGCTTCCAGGTTCTCTCCAATCCATCTTTCTTATAATTGTCAAATGGATTTTCCTGTGCTAAGATCTGATCACATGTCCCTTGTCAAAAGAAGTTCCATTAGCTCATGATTGCATATAAATTACAAATTCTTCTGTTTTGAAATTTGAAGTCTTTCAAAATTTGACTGTAGGTAAGAAGAAGTATTCAAATCTGAGTCATCTTGACTCAAAGCTGATACTCTATTCATTATGCAACACTCTCTCTCCTAAATATTATAAAAGTTATATAAAAGTGACAAAGTGCAATGTGAGCCTTAAGAGAAAAAGTCATAATAGTCTAACTTACTGGGGAAGGTTCTTGGAGAAAGGAGTGTTTGAATTGGATTTTAAAGAATAGTTTAAAATTCAACAAGTAAAAAAGATAAGAAAAGGTAATGAAGATGCTACACTCTAATTTCCCCCAGAGTAAATTGTAGACTTATTAATAAAATTTACAATTTTTTCTAGCTAGTCATAGAGTACAGAAAAAAAGTTATCTTGTGAAAAGTGGCCCAAAATTTCTATGTAGTCAACAGACACCATTATTTTCAGTCATTGTGAAGGTACTAGAACCAAGCTTACCTAGGGGCAGCAATTAAAAGATTCTTTTGTTAATTCTATTGAATTTAGGCTGCTGAGAGATAAAAAGCTGCTGTTTTAGATCTTGGACTTAAATTTCTTTTTTCATTAGGATGAATATTTATTTTGTAAAGTATGTGGTGCCTATGTTAATGAAATTTTATAAAATGAAAGGAATGTCGCAGAAATGTCACCATATCATAAGCAATGTCCTTATAAAATTAATGAAGACCAGTATGAACATTTACTGCAGAATCAAACAAAACTCTATTATATTTGGAGAAATATCAAAATCAGTATCAAAAGTCTAGTGCCACTTTCCCAATGTTACAGTTTGTAAGTTTCAGTACAGAGGCAAGACTTAAATCTGACTTAAAGGGCAGTGCCATTTGCTAGACATAGTTTCTAATGGGAGTTCTTAACCTTCTTTTGAATATATTTTATAACAATATTTCAGTAAAATTGGTTTTCTCTACAATTAATTGTATGTATTTTATGCACTAAAAACCCATATTATTCTCAGAAGGGGTGAGAAAGTGTCTATGGGATTCACCAAACTGCCAAACGAATACATGATTTAAACAAAACAACAAAAAAACAAAAACAAAAAAAAAGAGTTTAAGAACATTTGCTATGGATGAAAAGATTTTATAACAAAGGAGTTGAAAAATCAATTTTCTTCTTAATCTTAAAATTTATCCAAACAAGACAGGACTTGTTAACTCTATATTTGGTAAATTTTGCAAAGAATCAGACATTTTATTTTATAAATTTTTTAAAATACCAATTGTTAATTACAAGAGAAGAATTTGGGGATATAAGCATCCTAATATACTTCTTTTATAAATTATTCTTCTTTGAGGTGTGATCCCTTGAAATATATGGTGTTGTTGCCATTGTTGTTTGTTCTTTGTTCTTGGAAAGGACTGAAGTCATGAGAGTGATGTATTGACTTGTGTGTGAATAGGATATGAGTGGAGCAGATCTGCTCAAAGTTGTGAGCTTCATTCTCTCCTCTAAAATTATCAGAGCCCAAAGGTAAGACAAAAGTCAAGACTATTGGCAATGACCCGATTCTTTCAATAACATCTCTCTCTCTCTCTCTCTCTCTCTCTCTCTCTCTCTCTCTCTCTCTCTGTCTCTCTGTCTCTCTCTGTCTCTGTCTCTCCCTCTCTCTCTCCCTCTTCTCTTTTTCTTCCTTCCTTCCTTCCTTCCCTTCCTCTCTTACATACTACACACATTTAGTTTCTAAACAAGAAAATGTCTTGCTGTTTCTCTCTCTGTTTTTCTGTGTCTCTGTCTGTCTTTGTCTCTGTCTTTCTCTAAAAGTGTATGTGTACACACACACACACACACACACACACACACACATATAATATATATATATATATATATATAGATGTATATGTTTATACAATTAAAACTAAAGTCCTTTTTTTAAAACCTAAGATTAAAAGTTAGATATTCTCTGTTAGCACAGGCAGTCTACCATTTGTAAATTAGTTTTGTTCCCAAAATTCCCTGTAAATTGATTGCTTGTAACTCAGGACACATGTGGAGGCTAGGTTCCTAAACCAAACTAAAACCAATTAAATTTGTGAAGTAGTTAAATTCAAAATAACAAAATTATCTAAGTTCTGTTTTGGGAACAGAAAGGGCCTATTAAGACATGGAAGAGAACAGGGCAAGAAAAAGAGAAGGGTGTTGTAGAGATATACTTAGTTTGTTGACTCATTTTAGAAATTCTTCCATTTGGTACAACTCTATAAGAATGTTCTAAATAAATTTTGTAGTTTTTATCATAGTTATAACTACACTACGGCACCCAAATCTTCATTTCCTCAACCTTCTCTCATCCCTTTTCTAATTTATTACTAACTTATTTACTTGCCTAAATGAATAGCTTTATTAAAAAAAAAACTCTCAATGGTATGTTGCTCAAAAAAGGAAAATATATATTTCATAGTTGAAATTGCTGAAAATTTCTTTAAAATGGGGAAATTGGGCAAGATAATTTTTTAAATCTTCTAAACTTCATTGATTTTATATAATTCCAAGGACTATCCCAGAGGGAAAAAATATTCAGTATTGAGGAAAACATTTGTGGACAGAAAGGCAAACATGTAGCAAGGCTAGCACTATGTATGTTTTTCTTCCTGTAATCAGGTTTCCTAAGCTTTTCCTGCTTAGCTTCTTTCTAAATTTACTTAATCTTTAAACGTTTCTCTCCCCATTCTTTCCTTTCTGCTCCCCCATAGCAGCACTTAACAGAAATTGCAGCAAGCTTCCAGTTAGGATAGTTGTTGGAAGAGAAGCTCAACCTACTATAGCTACATATCTAGATCTAGAATTTCTTGCAAGTCATACTTTTGAAAATTAGAGAGCATTTACATTTTAAAATTATGTGTTTTCCATATAAAAAATTCAAGACTATCATAAATGAAGAACAAGGATCCTTCTTTGTCACCCTATAGTTCTCAATTTGCTTCAGTTGTTGCACACACATAATGGAAAGTTTAAAAAGAAGATACATTTCTATCTCACCCAGCATGAGAGCAACATGTCACAATAATGCAGCTACTGTATTCCTACTCCAGGACTTCCATACAGGGAGAAGGATGGTGAGAGATGGAAATGTGATTCAGTAGCTTAGGTAAGTGTCGCCAGCCTCTTCCCTGGGCAGCATACTCAGCTCATTACTAAGCATGCTCTTAGTTGAGAGTCTCCTGCACATGCTCTTGTATGGTAAAAAAAGGGAAGCTTTATCTAGACGTGTGTGCCGCACACTGTACACAACATGGGCACATTGTAGAATGCTGGCCAAAATGTGCCCACTAAGACTCCTAACAAATGAATCATGAATCAGGGTGACTTGAGAGCCAAATGTTTAATGTGGAACTGAGACAAAAATGTCCAGGCTCTTTGCCATATGGGGGAAAAAGACTGCAAATTTTTACTCTTTCTTGATTAGCATCCTAAGAAGGTCTAGGCCATTTCAACACTTAGTTTTGGAGGTGTATTCTGAGGAGATGCCATTTTTGTTTAAGTTCACAATGAGAAAGTCTATATGGACCAGAAGTTTGGCTCTGGGAATTGCCAGATTTCAGTCTCATAGCCAGTTAATTAGGATATATTGTTTCCTCATTTTTTCAAACATCTCTTCCAGTTTTTATAATGTATCAGTGAATAGAATTCTCAGGGTGATGAAATTCCAAATCTTTCCAGGTACTCAAGAATAGTGATTGTGTTATTTTCCAGGGAAACACCAAAAGGATGTGTTTTTGGTATGGTCTAGAAATTGTAATAAATTCATGGTATTTGATTAGAAATTTTTTTTTCAGAGGGAGCAAGTTTTGGCTCAACCTTTGGCATGGCGTTGCATTAATTTTAATATTTTTATTCAAGAAATTACTTGAATCATTTTCTTCTAAAACAATTGACATAATGTAGAGATCTTTCATATACAGGCTATTTCCCCTCAGGACTATATGTTTAAGACTTCTTTCTGATTAGCTGAAAAGAACAACAATTACAAATCAAAGTGTCCACGAATACTTTAACATAGAGGAGGTATGATATAAAGGATAGAGGACTGGAATTGTAATCAGAAAAACTTTGGTCTAAATCCTGCTGTTGACAATAATCACTGACTGAAAAATCATGGGGAACTTACAATGTCTCTGAATCTCAGTTTGCTAATCTATAAAATGGGGAAAAAATAAAACATGGAATAAATATTATTGTGTTTCTAAGTATTTCCTACCAATACAAAGGACTATAGAAATTTCAGTTACTCAAAAATATTATTATTATAGGCCATTATTATATTCTTTAATCCTCCTTAAGGAATTATAATCAAATTATGAGAGATAGAGAGTCAGAAAATATTGCTCAAGATTATAAATAATATAGATCAGTTAACAGTCTTATAGAAAGTACAAAATTGGGCTGATATAGATCTTTAAAAAACCAAAACCAAAATCTTTGCTACTGACAACCTCACAGGGATAAGGAAAAGGCCCGAGATTTGATTAATATACAACTGTAGATTAGGAACTTCCCTGTATTAATGGACATCAGCACCTTCTCTGAAACTTCATTTTAGAGAATTTCTTAGACCACTTAAATGTTAATTGACTTGTCCAAGATCACATAGCCACTACAGATCAGATGTCAGGCTTGAATCCAGGTCTTCCTGGTGTTGAGGCCAACTCTTTGTCCACTATGTGAGGCCAAAGTATAGGTTTGGAGTTGCCTAGCTTGAACATCTCTATAACCGGCTACTTACTATCTCACAAAGATATACATTCAGATTTTAAGCAGTTCTTTTCTTGGCAAATTCTTTATATTGCATGGAAATCTGCAACTCTTTTAAATTTTCAATCATAAGTTCACAGGAATGGAATTAAGCAGAATGAAAGTTTTTTCTCTTACTCATGACAGCCAATATCAATGCTTAACAGCTACTGTGAAACTTAAATGGACTTTTAGAAAGAATCCATCAAACCAACAATACATAAATCAATAGACCTTTTATAATCGCACATTTCATCTTACAAAAGAGAATGTTCTGGTCCTAATGCTAAACACCCTTGGGGTAGGGAGGCAGGACCGTGGAAAAGAAGGGTAACAAGGGAAGGATATAATCACATCAGTTGATTGGTATGCTGTCTTCATGCCAGGAATCAAGAAGAAGGAGAATCAGATCTTTGACAATTTAACTTGGGAAGAGAAGGGAAGAAAAAGGAAGAATAGCATTTATATTGCACCTACTATGTGCTACACACTGCACTAAGTTCTTTTTATAAATATTATCTCTTTTGATGCAGCAATCCTTAAAAGTAAACACTATCATTATAATAATTTTTTTTGATAAGAAAACTCAGGCAAACTGAAGTTATGTTGACTTGCTTAGGGTCATACAACTTTTGAAAGTATTTCATTCCAAATTCCAGGTCTTTCTGACTCCAGCTTCGGCACTCTATCATTAAGCTGCCTTAATGTTCTTAGACTCAACACACTCATCTTTGCTCAGCTCTGCTTCAGTGTTTCTAGCCAGTATGTACCATTATTCCAGGTTACCATCATCTTCTTATCAAGGTTACCATCACCATCAGCCTGCCAAAGATTATGAATTACTTCACCTTCATTTCTTGTAACTCCTATCTCTCAAGTCTCAGCTCAATAAATATATTTGTCTAGAAACCTTTCCTGATTTCCCTAATTTTCTAGTACCCTTTTCATTATGTATATCTTATGTATATGTATATACCATTATGTAAATGTACATACCATTATGTATATGTATATACCATTATGTATATGTATATACCTTATGTATATGTATATACCATTAGGTATATGTATATACCTTCACATATACTATTATATATCAACAAACATGCTCTGTCCTTCCAGTTGAATCAAAGCTCTTTGTGTCCAGGGACTTTCTCACTTTAGTATCTATATCTTTGGTACTTGGTATCTAGTGAATATTTACTGTGTTTTTGTTGTTCAGTCCTTTTAGTTATACACAACTCTTTATGACCCTATTTGGGGTTTTCTTGACAAAGATCCTGAATGCTTTGCTATTTCATTCTCCAGCTGATTTTACAGATGAGGAAACTGAAGCAGATAGCATTAGGTGATTTGCTCAGTGTCTCACAGCTAGTAAAATCTCTGAGGTCAGACTTGAACTCTAGAAGAGAACCTTCCTGACTTCAGGCTTGAAGACCACCATGTCATTTAACTGCCCCAAATGCTTCCTATAAAGTGTCTCAAAAATCTTAGTGCAATTTTAAACTGTTAAAGCTTAGGCTGCACAAAGATTTTTTGAATTTTCATTTATCAAAAGGATGTGTTCCTATTTGGGATCATTTAGTTGATTCCATATTTCTCTTATCATAGAATAAGGAGTATAATCTATGGAGCTTTCCAGAAAATGGTAGTGTAAGGGTGTTAAAGGGCACAGGTCAAATGGATAGAACCAAAGTGGTCAGTTCCAAGTTAGACTTATGAGTTCTAGAGTTGTTGGGTTTTTGGTCACATAGTTCTTTCAATAGTTTAAGGTATTTCACTTGGTCTTCCTTAGCCTTTTCTTCTGGTTAAGCTTTTCACTCACACCCTCCAGTTCCTTCAATTGGACTTCATGAGTCATTGCTTTCATCACTTTTTCATCTTTGTGACCTTTCTCTGGGAACACTAAAATGTGTCAGTGTCCCTCTGAAAAAAATATGGCTCAGAACTTAATGATATTCTAGTTATGGTCTGATCAGTCCAGGAATGATTGCTTCCCTTATTGCAAATGTTGTAGCAGACATTTTCAGAGTACTGGAAAGAGTACCACAATTGTATTCAGAAAAGCTAGATTTGAATCCCAGCTCTGCTATTCATTAGCCTAGTGATCACAGACTAATTTTGTAATCCATATTAGTTATTCATCATCCATTTCCTTCATCTGAGTGAGTAGTCTCTAGCATGTTCTCACAATGATATCACTGACATCTTTACCTGCTCTTAAACAGACTCCAATTATTTCTACCATGTTTCTCTCCTTTCTCCCTCCAGGATCACAGAAGTTGCACAACATAATTAAACCTAATGATTCAGCATTCCTAATCTCCTTGGACATACTAAATCATTTTTCATCCATTGTGGGTGGATATTTTTTTTATTATGCTGATACATGACATTTAAAGAGAGAAATCAAGATCCTTCATTTCAGTACATTTTTTTTAAGTAGGAAGTTCAAACTTTACTTCAAGGAGCAAACCATTCTAGAATTCACACACCACAAATTCTGTTAAGGTAGGTTAAAAAAAAATCTGTTCAGAAGAAAATGATCGTATCTTTTATCTCATTTCTCTGGCTTTTGAAACTATGATCTTCCTTCAAGAAAGGGCACAGTTGCACTCTTCATCTGACAGTAAGGAAATCTGTTGTATTTCTTGCTTTAGCTTTTAGGTCTCTCACTTGACCTTGACGTACTTCTTGCTTTCTTAAGCTATATCATCCTGCCATCATCTTTTCCTCCCTCCTACTTTCTCTTTTTATTCAGCTTAATGTGACCATTTGCAAATCAATCTATCTTGAATTCAGCTTCTCCACATGCCCCCTCTACTCTATTTTTTTTTTCTGGAGATTTAGTTAATCTTGACCTTTGGATTCATTTCAACCTAATCCCCCTAAAAAGGAGACCAAGATGGCATTATTTCAAAGAAGGAAGGAGTCAGTATGAGAGTTTATAGGAATTACTGTATTTATTACAAAGAGGTAGAATTGAAGCAAAAAAAATTATGTCTTGGCCATTTATAGTGAATTCACTATTGAAAGTAAGACCCAGTTTTTGGTGATCTAACTGTGTGATCCAGATGCATTTAGCTTGCCTTTTGGTTGCAAGAATTCTTCCCATCCAACTGTGGTTTGCTTCTGTTTGGATTGTTGGCAAGAGTTCAGAACATAAGAAAAAAAATGCCACAGAGGCTCTATATCATTTGCAATCTACCCCATTTAAATCATTTTAATCTACCCCATAAAATTGAGAAAACTTCAATCATAACTGGAAAGATACCAAGATGCTTAATCTGCTTCCCATTGTGTATCACTTAGGGATAGTCATTTAGGAAAATGTTAAATGAACAATCATCTGATATCTAGTTGATGTTCAATAAAAATATTTGTATGTTAGAGTACATCCATTACCCAGAAGGAATTTGAGGAACAGACCAGAAATTGTAGGTGATTTGGGATATTTATGAAATAAGCAAAGTTCTGAATACATCCCCCTTCAGACTGTTAATTTGAAATATGGTAATTTTATCTCCAGCTGCAAAGATGTGAAATAAATTGAAGTCAGGACATAAAATTTTAAGAGCATACTCACAGAAGAATAAAACTTTCATAGTGGCATAAAAATATGAATGGTCCTCAATGCAGAATTTCCTTGGAGATTCTTCTCCTTTGGGATTCTCTTTTAGGAAGACAAACTTTCCAAATTTAGTCAGGAGGCAAAAAGGATTCTGTATGACAAGGGGTTATCAGCTGGTTCAAAATGCTAAAAGCAGCCTTTAAAATATATTTTCAAGTTTCAAATGTTTTATTCTATGCTTCACCTCATTTCTTTTACCCATCTCTCATAAAATGTCTATACTATCTTTTAACTTTTCCAAAAACCTATCTTCGTTTAAATCTTTACCTCTTAGCAATTATATTCCTAAAATATCTGATCTCTAACTTTATGTTATTGGGATTACCTGAAAATCAAAATGTAGAATACAGAATTATTTTGGTTGATCTTAGTACTTAGAGAAATGCTAAAGTAAGAAATTTAAGTAGACAAAATTGAATAATTTGTATTCAGGATTTCTTCCTGTGAGGAAATCCAGGAAACAGAAAGAGGAAATACAATGGACATAATCTTCAGGAAGATCAAGAAGACAGAAACAGCAGCAATATTGTTATCAGAAACCACTTGAATGAAGAAAAAAAAAGGTAAAGGGGGGTGGGGGTGGTGGTAAATGAAGATATTGGGAAACATTATAAGCCAGGAACACAGGTAAAATTTAGCAATGATATGGGACTTCAATTAGCTGGAAAAATAGTGTAACTCTCACTATATCAAGGGAAAAACAGTAATTTCTTTTTTAAACTTTTTTTTATTTTCCCAAATACATCTATAGATAGTTTTCTACATTCATTTTTGTAAAACTTTGTGTTACTAAATTTTTCCTTCTTTCCCTTACTTCCCTCCTCCCCAGGATAGCAAAAAATCTGATATAGGTTAAAAATGTGCAGTTCTTTTAAACATATTTCCATATTTGTCATACTATGCAAGAAAAATCAAATCAAAAGGGAAAAAACCATAAGGAAGAAAAAAAACAAACAAGCTAACAAACAACAAAAAAGGTGAAAATACTATATACTTCAATCCACATTCAATAGCTATAGTTTTCTCTCTCTTTATGCTGATGGCATTTCCTTTCCCAAGTCTATTGGAATTAACCACTAGTAATTTCTTCACATGCCTTATTGATAGTTTCAAAATATTAAGCAACAAATGAATGAAACTTCTGTTTTGTATCAAATTCTCACTGAGGAGAAGTTTGTTGCTGGCCTGGAAATATGGCACTTTTAAAACAATAATATTTTATCTCCTTCCCATTGCACATAAAGGAAATTTTTAACGTTCATTAAAAAAAAAAAAATGTTCTAACTTTTTTCCCTACCCCCTCACTTCTCCTTTTCCTAAAATGGTAAGCATGGTAAGCAATCTGATGTAGGTTATACATTTCAATCAAGTAAAACATATTACTATAACAGCTGTTGTGAAAGAAGACAAAAACCCAAAAGGGAGAAAACATGAAAAAAAATATGAAAAAAAGAAAAAATGGTATGCTTTTATCTTCATTCAAACTCTATCAGTTCTCTGTTTGAGCCAGATCCAAATGAGAATAAGGTTCAAGTGATGCTCAGTCCTGAACTTTGGGTCTCTCCAGGTTTTTTACACCTCTTCATGTGAAATAATTTACCTCATTTTACATCTCTCTTCCCTCTTCTCCTAGTGCAATCCTCTTTTTCACTCCTTATATTTTTAAATATCAGCACTTATACTCACACTCTTAATCTAGGAACTTTCTAAGTGACATAATAGTGGTGCAATTCTTAAGAGTTATAGGTATCATTTGTAGGGATATAAACAGTTTAATTTTGTTAAATTTCTTATTTTGTCTTCTCTATTTATCTTTTTATGCTTCTTTTGAGTCTTATATTTGAAACTGAATTTTCTGTTTATGTTTTGTCTTTTCATCAGGAATACTTGAAAGACTTCTATTTCATTGAAGATCTTCCCTCCCCTCCTCCTGTTAAGGATCATGTTCAATTTTGCTGCATATCTGATTCTTGGTTGTAATATAAATTTCTTTGCCTTCCAGAAATATCATTCCAAACTCTCCAATTCTTTAAGGTGGAAGCTGCTAAATCCAGTTTAATCTTGACTGTGGCTAGTATTTGAATTGTTTCTTTCTTAGTCTACTTGCAGCATTTTCTCCTTTACCTGAGAATTCTGGAATTTGGCCATTCTATTCCTGGAATATGTCCTTTGGTGTTCTCTTTCAGGAGATGATTGGTAGATTTATAATGTAATATATATTATATTAATATATTATATTATATATAATTTTCTAAAATATCAGGGTAGGTTTTTTTTTACCATTTCTTGAAAGATTCTCTCTTTTTCTTTCTTTCTCTCTCTCTCTCTCTCTCTCTCTCTCTTTCTCTCTCTCTCTCTCTCTCTCTCTCTCTCTTTTTCTCTCCTCTCTCCTCTCTGAACTTCAGTTAAAACCAACTTAGTATTTGTACTAAATGCAAGACCAATATGTGGAGTTCCCAGAGCAGGGGACTGCCAGTGTATCTAGGGAGAGATAAACTGACTCAGATTGGGAAGGAGCAAATCAAAGCTCTCATGCCAATCAGTAGGAGGACTGATTGAGTAAGTAGCAATTGTACTTCTAGCTTGAATTGTCTAAACAAATGAATGAATGAGGTGAATGAATAAGTGAATGAGTGAGTGAATAAATGATGAATTGAATGAAAGAGTAAAATGAAATAAAATCTAAGTAGGTCAATGAGTAAACTGTGTAATCTTGTAGATAGCTAAACACTCTTTCTTTTCCTCATTAGTTTCTCTTTGAAAACATACCAGTTATTTCCTCTGTAGGATGGGTGACAGGTATGTGCCACCACATTTGATTTCTATATAGCTAAGAGAGAAGAGAGGAGAGAGAGAGAAGATTAAAAAAAAAGTAGTACAGGAAGCCTTTTTTAGCCCCTTGTAATTCTAGTACTGTCCCTCTATTGATTATTTCCAATTAGCCCTCTGTATAAATCATTTTTATTTTATTGTTCACGTGATATCTCCTCTTTAGACTGAGATTATTGAAAGCATATCTTTTACCTATCTTTATATCTCAGTGCCTGGCACATAGTAAGTACTTAATAAATATTTATTGACTAACTTATGTCTGGTGAGGAAGGCTAAGAATATAAAAATAAGGATTTAAAAATATGTCAAAGAAAAGCAAAGGATGAAAGAAGAGATAGCAACATTATTACTGGGCTATAATATCCAACTAAATAGGTTGAACTTTTCAATTTTTTTTCTTTCTTTTTTTTCTGCCTTGAAGGCAACAAAAGACAGAAAAGAGCATAAATGGTTGAAAAGATGTTGAAATTCAATATCATTTGAAAGATATTCAAAGAAAACACAGCTTCTTTTACTGAGTTTCAATCTTTAGAGTAAAATAAACTCTATCCTAATCTATATGATCCTGGATAAGTCATTACTTTTCCTGTGCCTTTATTTCCTCTTCTATAAAATGAGGATTGGACTTGATTGCCTTTTTAAGGTCCCTTCCATTCAAAATAGGTTGTTTCTATAATGCTACAATTGGAAACAATGGAATAACTAGTGAATATAATTGCTGAGCTAATTGACAGTTGTAATCACTGAAATTAATCTTTGGAAGATTGTGAAAAATGGGAGAAATGTCATTGGCCTGGAGGAAGAAGGTGACCTACTAATTTTTGTTTAAACATCTCTGTAAAATGCTTGTCACTAAGTTTATTTCTATATCTGAAAAAATCTAACAGATGTTTAAAGAATCAAAATGATTTAATAAAAAACAGATACTAAACTCATTTCACTTTTTAATCAGCTACCTAGATTTTAATAAAAACATTTAGACAAAGTAAATTAGATCATAGGATAATAGGAATCAAATATTGTTTAATGGCTGGAGATTAGTAATATATGGCTATATACCAATGTGGAAGGAGGCCTCAAGTGGAGAGCCTCACAGATATGTCCTTGGCCCTATAGTCCTTAACACTTTTCCCCCAGCAAGTTAGAAGGCTGGGGGAAAAGATTCAAGATCTAAAATAAATTTTAAAATTCAAAGTATTAAGTTTAATCTAAAAAAATTGAATTGCAATAGGATTAAAGGTTAAAGCATACATATAATAAGGGCTTGATATCAATGGGAGAGGGGAGATAAAAGGGAGAAGCAATGTCTGATCATTGAAAATAATTAAGAAAAAGAAAACCATATACACCTTGATTACAATGTGAATAGAAAGAATAAGTTAAAAAACAAAAACAAAAACAAAAACAGAATGTTGAGTATGCTTTTAACAAACAATCATGGCTTCCAAGACCAATGTACTTTTTTTTTTTTTGGTGAAGGTATGGATATGGAAAACAGCATATACTATTAGACTTGATTACTGTTACTGTGTGGTGAGTTTGCTAAAGTACTTCCTCTTCTTCATTTTTTATTCTTTATAATAAATGGTTACTCTATGAATAGAATAAGAAGGACATAAAATCTCCCTTTGCCTTAAATGGTGAATTTGTTTCCTGGTGTAAGGGAAGTGAAACTTATAGGGCAAAGTTTCCTATTATTATTAATTACAATGAGGCATATTTTTATGATTTCTTAAGCCCCTTAATTACATTCCATTTAATAATCACTGATAATCAGGGTTTGTGCAATTAAAACTTTATTGTGACCTATACTCTCTTACAACCAGAGTGGTAAAAACAAAGCAAAACAAAAAATAATGCAATTGATAACATCCTCATCAAGTAAGTTAGCAATATTGAAAAGAAGAGAAAAAGAGGTAAAGGAGTTTTGATGGAAAATCACTAATCCTTTCTTCACTTTATAGTAGTCAATGAACAGTATTATAACTTTTATATATTAGGTTTCTAGAAGTAGTCTGACAGTTAAACAAGGCAAGAGCATTAACTATACAAATAATAAGTTGACACATGATGGTCTTCCTCCTAAGATCAATTTATCTGTATAAATGTAAAGAAATGCCTTCTTTAGTCCATGTAGGAACCATGAATGAAACTTCAATAAAGCTTATTTATCACAATGTAAATGAGCATGTTAAGAGTATCAGTATATTGGCAAATGAAGTTGTTATCAAAATTACTATATACATACATGCATAGACAAGCATAAATATGTAACATACATACATACAAAGACATCATCATATGATCAATAAAAGTTCTACTTTGCCAACTAGACATCTGGAAATCTACGAATATGTGTTTAGTTTCAGGAACCAGACTTTAAGAATGGTGCTAATGATCCTATAAGCATTCATAAGAGGGAAAGTAGATCGTGCTAACTGAAGATCAGTTGAATAAACTGGAGATATTCAACTTAAGGAAAAGAAGAATAATAAGAAATATGATAATTATATTCAGGTCTTTGAAGGATGATCAGTGTGAAAGACAAATCAGAACTATTCTACCTGGCACTGGAAAGCATCAGAACAAAATATAGTAGACAGAAGTTGCAAAACTACAGATTAAGCTTCAAAACAAAAAACAACTTTCTAATGATTAGGCCCATCCCTAAACTGGATGGAGTGCCTTGGGAGATAAAAAATTCTATCTCCCATTACAAGTCTTCAAGCAAAGACAGCCCATCAGGTATGTAGTAGCAGGAATTCTTGCTTAGGTATAGTTTGTACTTTGGCTTCTTTAGTCTCTTCAAACTCTGATACTGCAGTTCTATGATCTTTTGTGAAGTAGTTAATGGTTTATTTGGAACTTTTCTTTCTCATGTTCAAATGCCCAGGGGAACTGTTGGAATCATTAAAAATATCAGTAGAGGTAAGACAGAACAATTATGATCATTTTGTATGATGTTGAATAAAGAAGTTCTACATTTTAGATAATTCTTTAAAAGAGGCCTTAGTTCTCATAGAATTTAAGTACACATTTACTGAAGTAGCTATTAAGTAACTACTTTGATAAACCTTTGTGGGTACAAGTTGACTCCTGGGGAGTCTTTGAAGTTCACTTTATATCTATAGCTCCTTTGAAGTTTTATCTTTAATAAAAAGATGGGGATATGGAGAAATTCAGCTATCTAAAACAAATTGTTCCTCTATGACAGGTATTTGTTCTTTGAATATGCTCAAAGGGAGAGTGACCTGCACTGGAGTTTATGATAGTTACTTATTTGAAAGCAGATTGCCATATGTTGGTGCAATTTCTCCATACCCATCTATAAGCAGGATTTTGGTTGAATTATCTATAGTCTTCCAGCACCATCCATCATGTAAAACAAGTTGGGGTGGGAGTAGGGAGAACAGTCTTAAAACATCTGGCTAGAATGAAAATCTTCCTGCACTCAGTTTTGTCTAAGCTTCAGCTTATCTGAAAGACACCGACGATCCCTTATTGCATGACTATGTATGTGTAACCTTTATCAAATTATTTGCATTCTCAAGAGGGTAGGAATAAGCAGGGGAGAAGGGAGACAATTTGGAACTCAAAATTTTAGACATTTTAAAAATTGTTTTTTTACATAAAATGCTAAATAAAAAATTTTAAAGGAAAAAAAAAAAAGATGCTAGCATGGGGATGAGATGGAGGTGATGAGCTTAACCTAGAAGGGGTAGGTAGATTCAGAATGGAACATAAGATCTATTTCCAAGCCCTGCTGTTTCTACCTCTTTAACATCTATCATACAAATATCCTTGTCCACCCTAATGCATGTCCATATCACCTCAAATCTAGACTATTGCACTAGATTGTTGATTGGTGTCCATGTTCCAGGTCTCTCTCCACTCCAGTCAATCCTCCATTCAGCTACCAAATTGTTCTTCCTGAAAGATCTGGTCCTATCACCCCCATTCAGAAAACTCTAGAAGCTCCACATCATCACAAGGATCAAATATAAAATCCTCTCTTTGGCATTCAAACCCCTCAAATCACTTTCTCCCCTCTTATTTTCCTAGTCTTTTTACTTTTCCAACCTTCACATAATCTTTCACCTCCTTGCTGTTTCTAGTTCAAGATATTCCATCTTTCTGGGTATTGTCATGGGCTTTACTCCGTTCCTGGGATTTTTTTATTCTTCATCTCCACCTCCTGGCCTCCTTAGTTACCTTTAAGTCCCATTTAAAATTTCACATTCTACAAACATTTTCCAGTACCATTTAATACTAACACCTTCCTTCTGTTGATTATCATAGAGCTATAAATATAAATATATATATATGTGTATATGTATATAAATAACTAATACAAACATATGTCATAGATATTTACATAACATATAAGCCATTACATGCATATAAGATATATATACACATAGATATATTGTAATATACAAAAAAAGATATAAAAGCTAAAGATATGATTGATCTCTATATATCTGTACATGTATATCTTGTATATATATTACTATATATTATTTATTTTGCATATATCTGATATATAATCATATATATGTATTTTTGTATATTCAGACATATAGATATAGTATATCTAATACAAAAGCAATGATGTGCAAATAGATATACATTATTTTGTATATCTTGTTTGTACAAAGTTCTTTATATTTATATATGCATATATATAAAAACAATATTATATATACATATCATTTGCATATAGTAGATTTTTTATTATATGTGTACATACATATCTTGTTTATATATAGTCTTCTTTATAATTTTCATATATATTTTATATTTGCCTATATATCTTATTTGTACATAGCTACTTGTGTGTATATGTACACATACACACAAATAAGATACATGTGTATCCAAACAACATATATGTACATATACATACATCCCATTTGTATATATATATATTTACTATATCCTTTTGTACAGTTATATATCTATGTCTCTCTAAACAAATAAGAAATATTGATATTGTACAATTATAATATATACATAATTGCTTATGGATATATACAAAGAAGTAATACATGTATGAATAAGATGTGTGAAATATCATGCATATCATGTATGTATATATATGTTGTATAGCTTATTTGCATATAGTTGCTTATATCTATCTATCTATAATCTATCTTTTATTCAGTCATTTCAATCATGTCCAACTCTTCATGATCCTATTTGGCATTTGTTTGTCAAAGATACTGAAATGATTTGCCATTTCCTTTTCTAGATCATTTTACAAAAGAGAGAACTGAGGTAAGAGGGGTAAGTGACTTGCCAAGAAAGATATGAGGTCAGATTTGAACTCAGAAAGCTGAGCTTTTCTAACTCTTATACTATCACTCAATTTGCTGCATTCTCCTCCTCTTTCCTTTCTCTCCTCCTTCCCTCCCCCCATAATGCACATAAATATGTATGCACATACCTACAAACAATATTTGTGTGTGTATATATATATAAGCAGATATATACATACACACAGCAGTACAAACAAAATATGTTTGTATGTGTGTATATATATGGGCATATGTATATATGTATATATATATATATATACACATATCTCATTTATACATAATTATTTAAAAATTTATATGTACATAGTTCACAAGGTATATAACACAAATGATACATATGTACATTCTTTCTCACTCTATATATGTTTGCATATATACATTATATAGCTTATTTGGACACAATTGCTTATATATACACTCTATGTGTCTATTTCTCTATCATCTATCTTTATTGTTGTTGTTATTCAGTCATTTCAATCATGTCCAACTCTTTATGGCCCATTTGACATTTTCTTGGCAAAGATACTGGAGTGGTTTGCTATATATATATAGATTATATATAGAGAGAGAGAGATAAGAGATAGATTTATAAATGCATGTATCTTATGTGTATGCACACATATACATATACACACACAACTTATTTTACAGAGTGCTAATAAATTGTCACTTTTGTGCCCCCATTAGACTATGAGTTCTTTAAGAACAGGTGTTTTTTTTTTTTTTCCTCCCTAGGACTTCATACAATATGTGACACATAGTAAGCAATTAATAAATACTTGTTGCCTGCCTAACCATAAAATGTTGTTTTTTTTTGTTTTTTGCTTGACAACTCTTATTTGTTGTAAGAGAAAGCTTTTTTGGGGGGGGGGAAGGAGAGTGTTGGGGAAAGGAAGTAGATGATAAAAGTGATGTAAGAAGAAATAAAAAATAAAATCATGAAGTATTCTAAAATGCATAGAATATATTTGAATAGAATGAGACACAGACAAGAAAAGTGTAGTTGCTACTACTATCTTCAATATGCTGTATGCCCATTTGTGGTAGATTCATAGTTTTATGTAAAATTCTCTTTTTTTGTCTTCCATATATGGGACTGTACATGAATGTTGATGACCAGAAAATTAGTAATAAAAATTAATTTAAAACTAGAGAAAAGGATAAAATAATGCATCTTTTTTTTTTTTAATAAATGAAGCTTTCAGGGTACTGTGCATTTGCCTTCCTAGGGCATAAACTTGTTGGCTTTAGTATAGTCTTTCCTATGTAATCTGGGGCCAGGAAGAGGCTATTCTCAGCTGAGTGTGAATGTCAAGAGCCGGCAGGCCCTAGGGCCCACTGTTTTCAATTAACGGGCCAGTCCCAATGGCATGTCCGGCAGACAGTGTTTTATTAGGGACTGGTCATCTTTGACTCCAGAGCCACGTGAACAGCCTGCGGTTCTACATGCTTCTCCTCGACCTTCCTGCCCCACTGAAGCTGGAGGACTGTTGGAAGCAGCAACCCAAGCTGGCTGCCACTTGACTTCCAGAGGTCAGCCTGCTCTACTGCTTATCCCCAAGGGAGATTGAGTGAAGGCTGGGTTGAAAGAAAGAAATGTTTTTCAATGAAATGTAATCATTCCCTGTTCTTGTGCAAAAGGAACTGAGATTTCAGAAAGCTGTTATCTTTGTGAGTGTGTTAGAGTACTGGAATGAACAGGGAGAAATTTATTTTCTGATTCTGTGCTAAACAGCAGTGGTCAAGCCAGACTTATAGGGTATTAGACATGAAAGGAACCTCAGTGAGTGTCTAGCACAACCATCGCATTTATCTAAGGCTAGAGATGAAATGCATTACCCAACAAGGTCATGACAGATGAGGAAATAGAACCCAGCTTTCCTGAGACCTAGCCTTTATACCATCTCCCTTTCAGAGTATGGTTCTAAGAGATAGGAGGATAGCAGAATGGAATTGAAAAGGAGTTAGAGGGAAAACATGAGAGTATTTGAAAGAATTGGAAAATATGACCTCTGAAGACAAATTTGGAAAACTGGAATTTTTTAGCCTTAAGAAAAAGATGGCTGAGAATTCTAGTTCAGAAAAGGTTATTATGCAGGGGATAGGGACCAGATGTTCTCCTTCACCATTGCAAAGAGAAAAAAAAAAAGGGGGGAGGAGGGAATAACTTTATGATGCAAAAGGAAGGGTTTAGTTTAGGTACAAGAGAAAATTTCTTGATATAATTGTTGAACATTGGAAGATGTTCTGGAAGGAAGGATGTGACTTCCTCTTTGAAAGCTAGAGCACCTGTCTAGGATGATTTTAAAACTTAATGGATCATCTTGTCTAAATTCATAAGAGATAGAATAAATGACTTCTATTTTTATCCTCATTATTTTATATGCAAAGAGAAAACTGTTAGATCAACCTTTATTGAAGCCTCTAATTTAGGATCACTGATGTGAAAAGATGCCTAGAGGTCATTTGGAAGAAGTGCTTTGCTTTACAAATACAGAAACTGAGGTTCAGAGAGTTTTGACTTGTTTAAGGTCAAAAAGATAGTAAGTGGAAGAGATAGGAATTGAACCCATTTCCTATAATTCTAACTTTATGATTTTTTTTTTTTTTTTTTTAGCTCTTAACCAATTGCTTTATAGTCTTGAGTTTTACAGGTAAATTAGTAAAGAGAGATATGAGAAGATTCTTCTATCCCAACTCTTTGTAGAAGTGGGAGATCCACAAAGGTTGTGTGTGTATATATATATAAAAATACATATATATAAAAATATATATATGTATTTATATATATATTTATATATTTAATTTTGTTGAATGTATTAAGCAGTTATGCTGATTTTCCACTTTTTCTCTTAAAATTTGATTTGTCATATACAATAGTTATTCTATGAATCTCTGAATGGGAGAGAAGAATACTGAGGGATATTATAATGATATAAGTAAAAATTTATTTTAAAATATAATTAATAGTAGAGATATAAAACAATGCGGACACAATACATAGCATTTGGGACCAACATTTTCACAGACAGTTATCATACATTTTGTCTATTGTCTATTGTTGTTTTTATTGTTATTGTTTTCTACTTTATTCTTCCTCATCCCATCCCATCCCATCCCATTCCATCACCCCTGAGACATATTAAAAAACAAAAATCAAGCAAACAAAACAATTACCACAGAAACATATCCATATACCCTATCAGTATAGTTTTTGGAAGATACTGTATATTCTTTCTCCACTAACTGGAGAATTGGAAAGTGTTTTCCTGTACAAAGTGTTTAGGGCTTTTTAGTCTTCTACAGTAGGATAAGAATGAATGTGTTCCTACAAACCCATATAAGTATACAATCCATTTTAAATGGTGTTTTTCTGCCAATTTCCTTTAATTTTTATAAGGAAGAAATAAGAAATTGAGTACATCTGTGCCCTTTAGAACTTGATTTCTAATTTAATGACTGATTTATAGCCCTTGCATCTACATATACACAATTCTCTTTCACCATGAAAAAAGTACAGAAATCTATTCAATATATATTCAGATCTTACAGAAATATTGAGTAAATAAACCATTATGTGGTCATAGCAATTTGTAGTTGGAGTAAGTAGAATTTCAATTTATATTTTCTATTCCATAAGTCCAAGTTAACATTTAATGTGTGATGTGACCATAAAGAGTCTAATATTTCTTTAGCACCATTTATACTACAGCAGATGGATTAATTATGTTGTTAATAAAACAACCAAACCCATTGATCAAATGAACTAATGTGTATCTCTTTTAGTCAACTAATGACAATTTCTATTCAACAACTTTGACTACTTTTAGTGATATTCCTCTATGATATTTAATAAATAAAATTCAAAGTAAGAAAAGTTGCAAATGTATATAGGATATATAAATTGTAAGTAACTAATATCTCCTAATTATAGAGTAGTTAAATTCATTCTTCCTATGATGATATGTTGATTAAGTATTTTTGGGGAAAAAGAATTATCTCCACATAATTATGCTTACAAAGTTTATATTTCTTAAAGTCTGAATATATGACCAAGACAATAAAATTCTTATTAAATGAAATCAAATTATTAAAGATCAATATAATCAAATGAATTTGTGAATGATAAATTCTATTGGTTTTTGAAAGACTAGGTCATCTAGTACTGTCTTTAAAATAGTCATATCCCAGGAATAGTCATTTTACTATATTAGTAGCATGAAGGGGAAAAGGAAGCCAACTAGTAGAATCATAAAATATATTTGGAGACACATTATAGGGTTTAATACATTCACAAAGTGTGGTATTCAGCTAAATTATAACCAAATAAATGTCACTGAAACTATTTTTAATGTTACTTTTTATTCGGTAGAATACATATTTCTGGACTACTCTAGTTTTTGGGGACTTTAATTTTTAAAGTTAATTTCAGCTGAAATCCTTTAGGATAGCTACATTTCCCTATTTATTTCATAGGGCATCTCTAAGAATCAGGAAAGCATTTTGCTTTATACAGACTGATTTTATAATTTGTGTGCATTAGCTTTGTTGCTTTTGAACAATTCTTTTTGAAACATGATACATTGGAAAACTCTCAACTTATTGTCAGAAGACTTACATTTTTGGATTCATGAGAGTATTTTTAGACTCTGGACAACTCACCAAACCTCTTGGAAGTCCATTTTTATCTGTAAAATAAGAGAGTTATATCAGATCATTGCTAAAGGTGACTTGAGTTCCAACTATTATTTGATATTTATGTTATGCCTTACTTTATCTGAGGATTTATTTCCAGGTAAAGTCCTGTCAGACCTAGTTAGCAAAAAAGAGCACAATTATATTCTGCAGAAACCCTACATTAATATTTTTTGATTTTACATTACCTAAATTTCCCTGCATATCCCTCTCTTCTCCTATTCCAGAGACATCCAATGAAACAAATGTTTTTAAGGAAAAGAAAGAGAAATGAAGATTGGCTCCACTATACTTGCATTTTTTTTTCTAGATGATTGCATTATTTTCTCCTTGACCTGGGAGTTCCAGAATTTTTGCTATGATATTCTTGGGAGCTTTCACTTTGGGATCTCTTTCAGGAGGTGATTCATGGATTCTTTCATTTTCCATTTTACCCTCTGGTTCTAGAATATGAGGACAATTTTTGATCATCATATAATATTGTTGTTCCTGTGTATAATGATCTCCTGATTCTGCTCATTTCATTCAGCATCAGTTCATGCAAGTCTCTCCAGGCCTCTCTGAAATCATCCTGCTGTTCTTATAGAACAATAATATTCCATAATATTCATATACCCTAATTTATTCAGCCACTCTCCAATTGATGGGCATCCATTCAGTTTCCAGTTTCTAGCCACTACAAAAAGGGCTGCTACATTCATTCTTGTGATAATTTCTTGAAATATGATGTCCAAGTTCTTTTTCAGATCATGACTTTCAGTTAGAACAATAATTTTTAAATTATCTCTCTTGTATCTATTTTCCAGGTCAGTTGTTTTTCCAGTGAGAAATTTCACATTTTTTTCTATTTTTTCATTGTTTTGGTTTTGCTTTATTGTATCTTCATTTCTCACAAAGTTATTAACTTCCATTTGCTCAATTCTACTTTTTAAGGGATCATTTTCCTCAGTGAATTTTGTACTTCCTTTCCTAACTGGCCAATATTTCTTTTTAAGGCATTCTTCTCTTCAAGCTTTTTATGTTTCCTTTTATACCACTCTCAATTATTTTCCTAATTTTTCTTCTATGTCTCTTATTTGATTTTCAAAATTCCTTTTATGTTCTTCCATGACTTGAGCCCAATTCTTATTTTTCTTGGAGGTTTTGGATATAGGAGCTTTGATTTTGTTATCTTCTTTTGAGTGTATGTTTTGATCTTCCTTGTCACCATAGATATTTTCTATGATTAGAAACTTTTTTGTTGTTGTTTTCTGCTCATTTTCCTAGTCTATTCCTCAGCTTTTAACTCTTTGTTAAAGTAGGACTCTGTTTCCAAAGTGGAATGTGCATTATCTCAACCTTCAGGGATTTTATGCAGCTGTTTTCAGAGATCCTTCTAGGGATCTGACCATAAGTTCTCTTTTCTGCACTAAAATTGTTAAGAATGTCCTCCCCCCACCTCCTGCCCCTTTAGCACTAGAGTGATAAAACAACAGAGACTTCTTTGCTGGTGTTGGGGATTAGGACTGGCACCAGGCCTGCACTAGGATTGTAGGCTGTATTCCCAAATTGTTGCCACAAACCTCTTCTGCTGAGTATCCAAGTCCTCTGGGCTGAGAGATCCGGAAGCCTCCAGTTCTGTTACTGACTCAGACGTCCCTATCCCCATTCATGTATTACTGGCCTGCAGCTGAGACTGGGTGAGGGCTGGGCTAGAGCAACCTGCAACGAGACTGCATGCTGGACTCCCACTTTATTCTCACAGATTTTTCTGCTGATATTCTAAATTGTGTTTGGCTGGAAAATGTTTTATTCCATCTGCAAATATTTTCACTTAACAGATTCAGTTTAGGAAGATATAGCTATTAAGTCACTGAGACAACATTTAACTTCAAGCCATTCTGACTCCTTTGCCAAACCCACTATACCAATTACCTGCCATTGATAAGAGCCAAAAGAAAGTGAGAAGATAGGTAAGGACAACCAGATTCAGAAGAAAGATGATGAGTTCAGTTTTATATTTGTTCAGATAATGGTGAGATTCTAGAAGAGATATACTATAGGAAGTTGGGAATAGAAAACTGACTGGAATATCAACCTCAGATAGGGTAAGAAATCACAGAATTATCAAAGAACAATTGAAACTGGACTAAATCTTAGCAATTATCTATTAATGATCTCCTAATTTACAGATGAGGAAATTGAATCCAAGACACATTTGGTGACTTGGCCAAAGTCAAATATTTTATAAATGCTCTGACGGGTATACAAACAAATGTGTCAAGAAGATACATTAGCAAACAAAACTATGAAAGTTGATGGAGAGGATTCATATTTCAAGGAAAGAAGAGGACTGGGAGAGATTCTCAGAGAATTACTACAGTTAGAGAGGAAGAAGAAATAATAGTAGGGAGAAGAAGGGGAGGGGAGATATACTGGAGAAGGGATACGAGCCATGATCATTTAGAGTTCTAAATGTTTACATTTTTAAAGCTCTGAAATGCCTTGCTTTCCTCATGCCTCTTTACCATTCCTTTTAAGTAAAAATTTTCAAATAGTAGTCAGATGAGGAGAATCTCTCTCTCTCTCTCTGTCTCTCTCTCTCTCTGTCTCTCTCTCTCTCTGTCTCTCTCTCTCTTTCTCTGTCTGTCTGTCTGTCTTTTTCTTTCCCTACTTTCTCTCTGCAGTGTCAAAAGTAGGAACTAAGATGTCTGAAATAATTTGGTTGAGAGTGACCTATCAAAATGAGTTTAAGGCAAACAGACTTTATGTCTGAAGGATTTTGTAAGCTTTCTTTCCATCAGAAACCAGCTAAAAATAAAATCAGTATTACTCATGAATTTTGATGAAATCTGTGATTTTTATCAAAAGTTTCCACTGACAGCTTCAAGTTCAAGGGGGGGGGGGGGAAATGATTCCATAGTAAACTAATACTCTAATTCTAGATCATCTGATTTTTTTTTTCATGCTAGACATTTCTTTTTCATTATCTTGATCTATCCTGTTAAGTTTCTCAATTCCCCCCCAAAAAAATTAGGGTCCCTCATTTCATTTAGGTAATTGCATTTTTTAAATAATCATTTAACATTTCACTAAATACTTTGTACTAAGTACCAAAAGTACTAAGTACTTTTAAAAAGTACTTAGAATTGGTCTCATAAATAATTTGAAATCATAATTAAAAAAAGTTTAGTTGTTATTTTCCCTGATTTTAAAAAAATAATTTAAACCATATTCTTAATTGTTTACAAATCAGTTGTTAACCTGTTACCTTCTAGTTGACCCAGACCACATTATATTTTCTGATGGGAACTTAGTGTTTTCCATAACTTTTGACCTTAAAAATAAATTAAAGATCATGGATTTTATGAATTACATTTTTACTTAGAACTTAAATTTAAATCCATATTATCAGGTATTAAGGATTTTGAGAATATGGAAGGGTATTAGATTAACAGTAGTTCAGTTTAGTGGATAGATAGCTGATATTATAGGTAGAACTGGTAAAAGAAATCACAAATTACTCCAGCACCTTTTCAAAGAAGACCCTATGGACAGTATGATCCACAGGGTCATGGAGAATTGGATTCAATTCAATTACTGAATGACAATTATAGGCAGAAAGCAGTAAGTCCAAGTTCTTTCTCTGATGCATACTAGCTGTATCACCTTGGAGACATCACTTACTCTCTCAATGTCCCAGGAACCTTTTATACTCTACACTAAAAAAGAGTGCTGATATTGAAAAACATTCATAAAATACTTTTTAACCTTACTTCACTAGAATGTTCTTATCATTCTGAAAGACATTTGAATTTATCTAATGATCTATCAGTGATTAGGATTGTCCTACATACTTTGAATACTATTTCTGAGAAATGGGACAGCCACATAGGATTGGTTTTAGAGAAACAAAGAAAGTTTTGGATCATGAAAAGAAGAAAAAAAAATTAAGTAATCATTCCTTTTCCAGTCACTTCTTTGCCCACTTCTCTTAGTCTTTCAGAATTAAGCAAAATACTGGAGAAATAAAAGTCCAAGATTAGCTTTTATCATTATTAATAGCCCTAATTTTATTTAAAAGAATTTATTTTTAAGAATCTGTTGTTATCCTGGCTGAAAGAAACAGAAACAAGTTTATTCAGTAACCTCCTGGTGTTCTTATCTATCTGGTACAAAAGATTACTGATTTTATCCTGGGACTTCAGACTGGGAAGTTGGGATTGGTTTTTTTAGTTATTGTTGTTGTTTGTTTATTTATTTGTTTTTCTTCTCTCCTTACTGCTATTAGCAGCTCAGGTTCTGTCTTGTTGGAAATATGCTACCTTAGCTTGGTCAACACAATTTTATTGGGATGGGGCTTTGCATTTTCAATGATACTTCTAAGAAATAGAATGTTGTGTCCGGACCAGCTCTTTGGAGGACCTTGATAACAGCCGGAGTCCTTGGTCTTAGAAGAGGAGTGAAGAAACGGGACTCACGTGGATGGTCAAACATGGAGTCCTTTTATTTCAAATTCTCTCAGCCTTTTATACCTCTAATACCTTTATATAACCATAGCACACTGCACATGTGCTAACTATATATTGCACATGTGGGACCATATGGACAACTTGCTATTGTATGACTCTTTGCCACTTGGTATCACTCTGCTTCAATTACAGCACAGGTTGTCACCACCTTCTGACTTCTCAGGAAAGCTGAGAGTCCTTAGGGGAGATGGGGAGCTGAACCAGACATTGTCAACAGGTTCCCTCTGGGCTGAAAGGCTTGGTTCTTCTCAGTGGTTGAGTGATCAAAGGCAATCCCAATAAACTTTGAATAGAAAATATCATATCTTCATATAGAAGAACTATAGAGATTGAATGTATATCAATACAGATTATATTCACTTATTTTTTTCCTGTTTTTTTTTTCTCTGTCCTTTGATTTTTCCCTTTTGTTCTGATTTTTTTTTTCTCCCAACATGATTCTTAAAGCAATGTGTATTAAAAATTAATTAAGAAACACTTTCAAAATGACATTATGGAATGTCATTAGCAAAACCTAATGCAACTTTTTAAGCTCAACTATAATAAAAGTCTCAGACACTCTTGTAAAACAAATCTTTATCTCTTCTCTGATGGGGTCAAATTTGGACTTTCCTCTGAAAATTTTTGAATGGAAATTTCCTGCAAAGACAGCATACTCAGTACAAAATTAGGATCATCACTTTTACAAAGAGGGAGAAGACTTAAGGAATGCTGCTGAATTTAGTCACATTACTTGTAGATCTAATAAAGAAGTGACTCCATAGAAAAGAGACTTTCTGATTTCCTGTATTAAAAACTAATTGATTCATCATTTTTTTCCATTCAGTTTCTAAGAACAAGGGATAAGAATGTGTACCACAAATCCAATACAGGCTCACTTGCAGCATTTTTTTTAAAAGAATGTATAGAGAGAGTTGGCTTTTCTTTTCTTCCTTCCTTTCTATTCTTTTAAAATATAAATTGCACATTATTTTTCCCACGGTACCATGATCAGAATTGCTATCAAAAGCCAATATGTTGTACTCTATAAATGGAAAGCTAACATTTAAAACATGATGAAGATGAATGCAGAATTTCACAGGAAAGAGTGATTTCTTGCATTGTGAACCACAATCCTTTATCTCTTAACTTACTTTATTATAAGTAAATTACATTTGTTATTTTGAACTAGGTGTCTGTGATTCCAAAAGTCTTCTCTCTGCTACTCACACTAGCTGTTTGTGAACTAAAATGATCATAGAACCATTATAATGGCCAGGAATAGGTGGAGGGAAAGAGAGGAAGAGAATAATCATGGTTAGTAGTAATGTATTTTAGTTGGGTGTTTGAAAGTGGAAGAGTGGACTAGGGAAAGCAATTCATAAACTCTCTTACCAAATATATATTCCCAGGATGTTAAATATATAATAAATACTAAAAATATAAAGCAAAACAAACAAACAATAACAAAGACAAAGTTGTGTCTTGAATCTGAGCATCATTTGGCAGTCATAGTAGGTACAAACCACCTAATTCCCATTCATGTAGACAGTCTTGATATACTCATTCAGATTCTATCTAAATAGGTATTCTGTCATATAAATAGACATTTATCATTATAATAATTTACACACACATCACTTTAAAGTTTCCTACATCCTTTATATGGATTATTTCAAATGAGTCTAATATCAACCATCTTGAATTAGTTACAATTGGAGAAAGTGAGGCTCAGAGAGATAAAGTGACATGCTGACAGGCATATAGGTCATAAATAGTAAGATAGTAAGAGATAAGAGATTCAAATTTAGGTCTTCTTTTCTAAAAATACATCACATTTTTCATGACACCATGATGTCCCTCTTTATAGAACTTTATAGAACATACATTAACCCCTTTCCCTAATACATCTTTTGAAATTGCAAGTTCTGAAAGTTCCTTTCTTTTTCTTTTCCCTATATCTCTTTCTTAGATGCTAGAATGTGTAGGTTGAACAGATCATCAAATTTGATTTCTCTTTTTTAATTCTCTTTTTTTAATTCTTCCTCTTTTTCACCACTGTGTTCTTCCATCTGCTTTTCTATCTAACTGTTGACCCCTTTAATCCTTTTTTACTATATTCATCTACTCACTGCCTCTCTTCTGGCCTCAATCCACCCATTCATCTATCCATCCATCCATCCATCTATATCTATCTATTTATCTATCTCTCTATCTATTTATCTAATTCAAGAGCAAAATGATAAGAAGAAATGATCAAATACACTGCCATTCTTTTTTTGCAGAGGTGAAGTATTCCATATGTTGTCAGATTTGAGTCATATGTTGTCATATTTTGGTAATATGTTGTTTCAATGGCCATTTTTTATGGGTGAGAGAGATGTAGATTCTAGTAGAATACATATGAGATTAGGCCAAACCAAACAGACTAGAATCTAAAGTTTCCTTTGAAGGTCCAGGAAGATTAAATGTGAATCCAGAATTAGTAATCATAGGTGTTACCACCACTATATTCTCGAGATTTCTGGACTATGTGGACACAGTTGGAAACAATGAAGTTCTATTGGACAATTAGAACAGACCTAATGATCCAGACAAATGAACAAGTTTGAGCTCAGTTTAAGATAGACCTTAAGATATACTTACTCCTGGAGAGGGGAGAGCAACAGTACTCAAAAATTGCTAGTCAAGAGAATACCAAAATTACATAGTATATCTTGTTTGGATTGTTGCTTTAATAGTTTTATCATCAATTTTTAAAATGTGCTTCTAATGAAATTTAAAAAAAATTCAAATTTCAATTTCATAGATTTAAATGAATTAATATGTTTTGAACTTCATAAAATTGAGAAAGATAGCATGATCCAGTGTATGTAGAGTCAACCTGGGTTCAAATCTCAACTTTACTTTTCAACTTTAATCCTCTTGATGTTATTTAATATCCTTGGGCCTCAGTTTCCTCAGATATGAAAGGTTTTGATACATGTACTCTAAGATTCTAGCTGCCTTTCCAGCTTTAACTCTGTGGTGGTCTACAATGAATAACTTGTCTATTTTCATCAATACAATGATCCAAGACAATTCTAAAGGACTTATGGTGAAAGATGCTGCTTATCTCCAGAGAAAGAACTAGTAGAGTCTGAATTCAGATCAAAAATACTTTTTCTTTATTTTTTTGGAGATTTTGTTTGTTTATTATTTTTGGGTTTTGTTTGTATTTTCTTTCAGAGCATTACTTACTTGGAAATGTGTTTTGCATGACTGTACATGTATAACCTATGTAAAATTGCTTGCCTTCTCAATGGGGAGTGAGGGGAGAAAAACTTGGAACTCAGGATTAGGAAAAAAAGAAAATTAAAATCATCTTTACCTATAATTGGGAAATAAAATATTATAGAATGTCAAAAAAATGACAATAAAGCAATAAAAGTATCCCCCCAAAAGAAAAAGTAATGTAAATGTCCAAAGAAGGAAAGAATCCAGATTTTTTAAACTTATTGTTTAGATGTTTTAGTCATGTTTGATTTTATGTGACCTCAATTGAGATTTTCTTGGCAAAGATATTAGAGTAGAATGTCATTTCCTATTCCAGCTCATTTTACAAAGGAGGAAACTGAGGCAAACAGGGCTAAGTGACTTACTCAGGGTCATCTAGCTACTAAGTATCTGAGGCTAGATTCAAAGCCAGGAAAATGATTCTTCCTGACTTGGGACTTACTGACACTGTGCCACTTAGCTTCCATTCAATACTTGATACTGAAAAGCAATTCATTTTCAATTGAATGAGTTCCTTTTAATTCACTGCTCCTGGGAAGTGGTGCTTGAATTCAAATTCAAAGTAGCATTATAAAAAAGAAATGCCTTTTATGTAAAACACATAAAATGCTATATCCTAGGGGATATTTATTTAATACAATTTTATAGATATCTTTTTTTTAAACTCCATTTATTATTCCCCATTGTATCCCTCTTTTTCCCCCTCTTTGAAAATTTGGATGATATATTTATTTAATTTGTAAATTATAATTGGGAGAGATAATTATGAAGACATCAGATGACAGATCAGGAACCTAAAAAAGACATGTCAATATGAGGCCTGCAGGCACTTATTCTATTTGAACTAAAACACTGAGAGGCTGATTGCACATAGCCAGCAGGCATAAGAAACTTGTACCTGTTCTTTGCTGGGAGCAGCTTTTATCCACTACACCACATTTTTCAATTCTCAATTTTAATTTTATAGTTTCAGAATAGGAGAAAAATTTTAGAAATAAATTAGCATGTATCAAACTTTAATATGAACTGATGGGAATTCCTATTCTTGCATTAAAAGCAGAATCCTTGGCACAAGAATATGATGAGGGAAATGTTTGTAGTCAATGTTTTTATGAAAAATACCAAAGCATTTTAGTGGAATTCAGTCTCAATTAATAGGAGGCATTATGATGTAAAGGGAGTAAAGGGGTCAGAGGGGGAAGAAACAAATGAAGTCTTCACCTGCATTACAATTAGAACTTTGAGGCTTATAAAGTACTTTTCTCACAACAATTTTGAGAGAAAACTAGTACAAGTATCATCTTTATTTTAAGGATGAGGAAAGTAACTCTCAGGGAGGTTTATTGACTTGTCCTAAAGCAAGGATCCATAAGAAGGAATGGTATACAGCTGTTACATTTGTGTTTGGTTCTTGGTTCCATGAAATCATTAACAAGTTTGAGTGATTTTAGAGGAAGGGTGATCTCATTGGTGGGAGAGATTATGTACTGGTTGAAGGAACTGAGTATGTGTGGGCTAGAGAAGATGAGAATTAGAAAGGATTAGTTCAAGTTTATGAAAGGTTATCTTGCAGATAACAGATTAAACTTGTTTGCTTGAGTTGAGAAGGCAGTCCTAGCAGTAAATAGTTGGATGTGACAGAGAAACAAATTTAGATTTACTTCAAGTATAGGAAAAAATGGTTTGATATTCCTCCCTTTTCAGATCAGTTGATGTTAATGTAGTAATATGGTATTAACATTCGGTGATCCCTTTAAGAAATATGAACAAATGTCTCTGAATCAGAAGGAGTAATATGATTGGTTCAGCTAAAAAAAATGAGGGGGATGAAGAGAAAATAAACAGAAAGGCAGATAGACAGACAGGCAGATGAGTCAGAGAAAAACCCAGATTTTTACCCTTTACCTCTTGGAGGGGAAGAGGGAATTTTCTTTCTTACTCCTCTATTGGCCATGAAGTGTCATAGTGGAACTATTTATCCAGAGTTAGAGCCCCATACTGTAGTTGAACAATCTTTTTGAAAGAGTTCAAAGCAAAGATTAAGGAGCAGATAGATACACATACTCTAGAAAGATATAGATTCAGAAAGTCAGTTTTCAGTAGTAAGAACTCAGGCAGTGGAGAGAAGAGTCAATTATGGACTTGAGACAGAGTGAGGCCTGGCAAGTGAGACAGGCTGCAGGGCAAAGGAAGGACATCAAAGTCCAGAAGTTCTGGAGTTCTGAGTTTCCTTGGATCTTATGTATCCCCTATATGGTCTCATTAACATTTGTTTTAAGTTTATGTCCAGTATTTACACAGTTGCTGCATGAATTTGAGGGAGAGCTACCCCCAGATTTATCGGGGTAATGATTTGTAGCTATTATTTTTATATGCCTTTGTTAAGAGTTAACCACGTCTACTGAGTGACTGTTAATGAGAAGTATAGTAACGAGAGTTATAGTTCCAGAGGGGTAATACCACTATGTGCATTCTTGAGTCTAACATAATTACTGCCCTATGATGGGAGTATTCCAAATGGGTTGCTACCAGAGAAACTGAATAATTTGAACTGTCCAAAAATGTAATTGCATCAGATGTCCATTTGTTCCCTATAGTGAAGTTTTTCAACTCCAGAAATTTCTAGCAGAAATTGGATGGATTCTATTAGAGATGTTGTAGAGGACATTTAACCAAAGGTTTAGGTTGGATCAAGGATATCAAGAATACCATCCAATTTCATGAGATTCTGTGAGGTCCTAAGTCCAGACTTTGCTATCTAATGATTGAGTTACAGTAGATAAGTCTCTTAACCCCTTTAGTCCCCTTGTCTTTCAAAAAAGAATAATAAAACATGGTCTGCCTATCTTAAAGAGCAATTATGAAGATCCAAAGAATGGATAGAATTGAAAACTTTCTGAAAACTAAATACTATATTAAAGTAAGGGACTCATTAAAATGAAAATGGAAGTATCATTATGGCTTTGTCCCATTTGTATCATAATACCATTATAGTAAGCTGAAAGCTAAAAAAGTACAATGCAGTTTACATCTAATGCAATCACCATAGATGTTTAATTAATATTTATTGAGTAAATGAATATATAGCTTGCTTCCCATCAAATTCAGCAGTTTCTTTTCTGTTCAGCATTTCTTCTGTCTGCATTCTTATCCCATATTTTGGTGCCACCCTATCTCTCCTCCTATTGAGACACCCATATCCAACTCCACCCAACACACCCTAGTGCCCTCTGGCTAGTCAAAGACTTCTTCCTTGATAAAGACCCACCCAGACTCTTACTGCTCAGATCCACCCAGGTTCTAACTTCTTTCAAACTCACACCCAGAGTCCTGAGATCCTAATCCCTACCCTACTCTATCCTTCCAACTCTTTTTTCCCCTACCCAGATTATAGGAGATAAAAAGCATCATTTCCAAAAAGTTGTACATGTTCAGATCTGGTTAGGTGGTGTTCCTCATTGTTCACCATTTAGAATATTGATGTGAGAAGTAATTTATGCCATGAATTATGTGCTAAATATGCCATTAGAATATGTAATCATACCTGGCACATCTTTCTAGACATGCCAATATTGAAGGGCACTGGGAACTCAAACTTATATTCAATCATATCCAATCTCTTTAGTTACTTGTACTGTCAGGGACATGCGTCTCTAAAGTCCAAATGGATCATTACACTCATGTATTCTTGAGGATCCTTTTGGGAGTCACATTCTGTAGGTTATCCCAATTTTATGAATTCAATGCTGGTCACACTACTCTTTCATTCAGGCCTTCTTCCTTAATATGGACACAGACATTCAGCAAATATTTTCAGACAATTAAAATAACAGATTGCTCAAATTGTGGTATGTACTCTAAGGGCAACTAGGTAGCATGATGGATAGAATGCTGGGCTGGGGGTCAGGAAGACTCATTTTCTAGAGTTTAAATCTAACTATAGACATTTATTAATCATGTGACTCTACACAAGTTGCTTAACCCTGTTTACTTCAGTTTCCTTATTTGTAAAATAAGATGGAGAAGGAAAAGTCAGAAACCATAGAACAACAATACTCTGTGCTAACAACATCTAATCTTATCTCCATCAATTCAACAACTACTCCACTTTTTCTGACAGACAAATCTAGAGAATAGATCTCATTGCCACTCAAGCATACTATAAACACCAAGTTGGAGCTCTTTTATAAACCTGGGGTAATCAATGACAGTTGCACAAAAATAGTGTTTAGCCTGTACAGTTGCTATCTGGCCTCCCTTCAAAGGGTTCTTAGCTTTAAAATTTCAAATCATCACAGCTATTTTTGCTCTATTTGGGCAAGCCTTCCTTGTTTCCTGACATTTTTCGTTACTAAAGGTAACTTGCCCAATATTTCATTGTCTTAGAAAAGTTTTTTTTTAATGTTGTTTGCTTTGTTGTTGTTATTAATTTTATCCCTCCCAAGGACTTAGAAAATCATAGAATTCTTGAGTTTCTAAAGATCTCATGTAAATTTTTGGCAAAGCATCAAATCAGACTTAGTCAATTGGAAAAACTTAAAATGCTCATGGGTAGGACGAGCGAATATAATAAAAATGACAATACTACCCAAACTAATTTACTTATTTAGTGCCATACCAATCAAACTCCCAAGAAATTATCTTACAGATCTAGAAAAAATAGTAGCAAAATTCATTTGGAAAAACAAAAGGTCAAGAATTTCAAGGGGATTAATGAAAAAAAAAGGCTGAAGATGGTGGACTTGCTGTACCAGATCTAAAACTATATTATAAAGCAGCGGTCATCAAAACCATTTGGTACTGGCTAAGAAATAGAGTAGTCGATCAGTGGAATAGGATAGAATCACAAGACAAACTAGGCAATAACTATAGCAATTTGGTTTTTGATAAACCCAAAGACCCCAGCTTTTGGGATAAGTATTCACTATTTGACAAAAACTGCTGGGAAAACTGGAAACTAGTGTGGAAGAAATTAGGGCTTGACCCACATCTAACACCACATACCAAGATAAGATCTAAATGGGTTCATGATCTGGATATAAAGAGTGATTTTGTAAACAAGTTAGAGGAACATAATATAGTTTACCTCTCAGACCTGTGGAGATGGAATAAATTTATGTCCAAAGAAGAACTGGAACTCTTAATTGAAAACCAGATAGATAACTTTGACTATATTAAGTTAAAAAGTTTTTGTACAAACAAAATCAATGCAGACAAGATTAGGAGGGAAGCAATAAATTGGGAAATCATCTTTACATTTAAGGGTTCTGATAAAGGTCTCATCTCTAAAATATATAGAGAATTGTCTCATATTTATAAAAATTCAAGCCATTCTCCAATCAATAAATGGTCAAAGGATATGAACAGACAATTTTCAGAGGATGAAATTAAAACTATTTATAGTCATATGAAAAGGTGCTCCAAATCACTATTGATCAGAGAAATGCAAATCAAGACAACCCTGAGATACCACTTCACACCTGTCAGATTGGCTAAAATGACAGGAAAAGTTAATGATGAATGTTGGAGGGGATGTGGGAGGGCTGGGACACTGATGCATTGTTGGTGGAGCTGTGAACGGATACAGCCATTCTGGAGAACAATTTGGAGCTATGCTCAAAAAGTTATCAAACTGTGCATACCCTTTGACCCAGCAGCATTTCTATTGGGCTTATATCCCAAAGAAATCATAAAGGAAGGAAAAGGCCCCACATGTGCAAGAATGTTTGTGGCAGCCCTTTTTGTAGTGGCTAGAAACTGGAAATTGAATAGATGCCCTTCAATTGGAGAATGGCTGAATAAATTATGGTATATGAATATTATGGAATATTATTGTTCTGTAAGAAATGACCAGCAAGATGTTTTCAGAGAGGCCTGGAGAGACTTACATGAACTGATGCTGAGTGAAATGAGCAGAACCAGGAGATCATTATACACGGCAACAACAGTACTATATGACGATCAATTCTGATGGACATGGCTCTCTTCAACAATGAAATGTTTCAAACCACCTCCAATTGTTCACTGAAGAAAGCCATATACACCCAGAGAGAGGGATGCGAAATGTGGACCACAACATAACATTCTCATACTCCTTGATTGATGTTTGCTTACATTGTGTTTCCTTTATCTGATATATCGTTTGGGTAGATAAGATTTTTCTTGCACAACAATGATAAGTTTGGAAATATGTATACATATATTCGATTTGCCAATATTTTAACATAATTAACATGTAGTGGATATCCTGCCATCTAGGGGAGGGGTGGGGAGTTGGGGGGAAAAATTTGTAACGGAAAGCTATGTAAGGGTTATTGTTGAAGAATTACCCACACATATGTTATGCAAATAAAATAAAATTAAAAAAAAAAAAGAAAAAAAAATTTTTGGCAAAGCTCTTTGGAAAAAATATCTTGACCCTAATGATTAACTCAAAATAAAGCAATCTACAGCAATGGGATGATGATGAAGATATATGGGTACCCAGTGGATCAGTGCAAAGCCTGGAAATCATTCCTTGCTCCTTAGTTCTGGGTCACAAATGTGACATTCAGAATTGCAGGGTTTCAGTCCATCTCAGGGTTTCCTGTAGTTACCTTTTTACATTCTTCTCATTGCCTTATTCTTATCCCCTCCTTGTCCTCTTAAGGCAAACAAGAGAGCAGATTACCTGAGTCATTGTACTCATCTAGTCGCAAAGATGATGAAGAGTTGGTTTTCTTCTCCTGTAGAAGTAGCCACTAAACATTTATCCTATATTTTAGTGAGAATTGTTTGTAGACTAAGATAAGGTCTTTTCTACTGTATCATAGCACAAAATTCTTCTTTGCAATAATCCACTTTCTCATTAGAGAAAACTTTTGATTTCTTGGAAATTAGCCCCCTTTTGGACATTATTAACCTATTTT